>MCFE01000427.1:0-77097 GCA_002104905.1 Basidiobolus meristosporus CBS 931.73 | reverse complement strand
TAACCCTAACCCTAACCCTAACCCTAACCCTAACCCTAACCCTAACCCTAACCCTAACCCTAACCCTAACCCTAACCCTAACCCTAACCCTAACCCTAACCCTAACCCTAACCTAACCCTAACCCTAACCCTAACCCTAACCCTAACCCTAACCCTAACCCTAACCCTAGCCCTAACCCTAACCCTAACCCTAACCCTAAATCCACCAGTATCTGCAGAAGAATAATCTCCAGCTTTCCATTGCAAAGACAGTACCTTTGGGCTCTCCCATCAACTTGGAGAACTCCACTCTACCTGCTCAGGTTTCTGCTACATATCTTGGCTTTCCTTTCCTTCCTACTGGACTAGACTCTGGAGCACACCTGAAGAAGAGAATTATCCTGGCAAGACAGGCACTCCACAAGCTACTGGCTGTTACTCCTCCTACAACTTCAGCTCCAAGCTGCCTCCTTCTACTCAAGCAGTTTGTCTTCCCTGTCCTGGAATTTGGCTTACCGCTTCTCTCTCTTACTTCTAGAGACTGCACTAAGCTTGACAAGTTTGCCGTATGGTGCATTACCTCCTTGGTGCCTCATTTGCCTGAATGCCCCTACAGACATGCTATTCTTGGTGCTTTTGGGTTTATGCCCTATAAGATCAGACTTCTCTACCTTAGAACCAGATTATACCTCAGACTTCACAACTGCAACAACCCACTGATTAAGGCCTGGAAGAGAACACACCACACTACACCTGACTCCTGCTGGAGAACTATACTTGGAGATCCTGAAGTCAAGAAGTTTGCTGAATTTATTCTGCAGTCAGAAAAGCCCAAGCTGGCCTACCTAAAGTACTTGACAGACCTTTGGCAGCAATATCTGCAGCAGCACACTCCCTTTATGATGAATATCAATCCTTATCACATTCCCCTCATTAATGTTGTTCACAAGTCATTCTTACCTCTCTTGCTACCCCCCTTCCCACTGAATAGTGTGTTTAGCACTGAAGAACTATCATCACTTCTTATTAACTTACCTACAAATTCCCCTCAGCTACACACTCTTGTATCAAAGCTACAACAGTAGCGCTGGCTTCTTTGTTTCAACTGAAATAAAGATTTCACCTGTTGGTGACTGTCTCCCCCTAACCCTTGGAGATCCTGAAGTCAAGAAGTTTGCTGAATTTATTCTGCAGTCAGAAAAACCCAAGCTGGCCTACCTGAAGTACTTGACAGACCTTTGGCAGCAATATCTGCAGCAGCACACTCCCTTTATGATGAATATCAATCCTTATCACATTCCCCTCTTTAATGTTATTCACAAGTCATTCTTACCTCTCTTGCTACCCCCCTTCCCACTGAACAGTGTCTTGAGCACTGAAGAACTATCATCACTTCTTATTAACTTACCTACAAATTCCCCTCAGCTACACACTCTTGTATCAAAGCTACAACAGTAGCGCTGGCTTCTTTGTTTCAACTGAAATAAAGATTTCACCTGTTGGTGACTGTCTCCCCCCCCTAAATTGCAATCTCCTACTCCAAGTCACTACAGATCACTGAGCATACTAGATTATGGGCTCATATCATGGATACCTTGCCCTTAGTAAATATGAATGCCACCACAAGGTCCATATCAAGAGTATACAAAGCCATGAGACCCCAAGCAAGGAGTATACCATCACCAGACAAACTGGCCCCTATATTCTTTGATTCAACCATGCATCCCACTCCTCCTTTCTACCATACTGGTAACATATCCACCAGTCCAACATCTCCAATTGTGGTTTCAGCAAAGCTTCTGGAGAAAATTTTAAAGAAGCTTCCTGCAAATACTGCACCTGGACATGACTTGATTACCTACGATCTACTCCGGGTGTGCTACTCCAAAATGAGTCACTTACTTCTCCCATTCTACTCTATTGGTGCCCAACAATTGACTACCCCAAAGGCCTGGTCACAGGCAAATGTATTACCCTTATACAAAGGGAAGGGGAAACACTCACTCCCAGGTTCTTACCGGCCAGTTTCACTCCTACCAACCTGCTGGAAAATCTTTGAGCTTATAATAGCAAGATCCTTGCAATCTCAACTATATCCATTCCATCCTTCTCAGTTTGGCTTCTTGCCCAAACTCTCCTTGGATATGGCTGTAGTGCTAAGCCATGATCATTCACTTCAATTCTCATTGCCAACCATTCTGTTTGACATTACTAAAGCCTTTGACTCTGTGGACAGAGCTCTGCTTTGGAGAAAGCTATTAGCAGTTACCACACTACCAATGACCATTCTTGTACATTCTCTATTTTGTGAGAACTCAGCCAAAATTTTGCATCCAAGTTGCACATCAGAGACTTATGAGGTTCCAAATGGAGTAGTCCAAGGATCTGTTCTAGGTCCCTTACTATTTGTGATATTCCTACATGACTTTCCTTTATTTCCAAAAGGCCCCTCACCAGACTCTCCCTATCCACTACTAACTCTCTATGCAGATGATACCAAGATTGCTACTCCTAATCCCATAGCGACACTGCCATCATTGAGAAGTACTTGGCTGCCAACAACCTCTCACTCTCAATTTCCAAGACAGTCCCAATTGGATGCACTACAACTATACAGAACACTAGCATTCTGCCACAACAAACTGCAATATATCTAGGTCTGCCGTTTTGTCAACATGGGATTGACTCAAAGCTCCACCTGAATAATAGGATCTGTCTTGCCCAACAGGCTCTCAAAAAGCTTCTGGTAGTAGTCACTCCAGACACTCCAATTCAAAAGATCCCTATACTCCTGAAGCAGTATGTACTGCCGGTACTTGAATTTGGTCTCCACATTATACCCCTAACCTCCAGAGAACTTCACCGCCTGGATAAATTTCTCCATCAGTGTATCAGATCCTTGGTACCTTATCTTCCAGTATCTCCCTATATCCATGCAACTAATGGAGCCTTTGGGCTCTACCCATACCAAATCCAAATGATCTATCTCCGGGCTTCCTTCCTAGTCAAACTTCAGAAATCACAACACCCCTCCATCAAACAATGGCTTCAATCTAACTCCTCCCTGAAATCTTCTTGCTGGCACACCCTGCTTGGCTCTGCTGTAGTAACAGAGCTTGCTTCAAAACTTCAAAAAGCTGAGAAACCAAGACTACTAGCTCAGGACCATCTAAGATCTATGTGGCAGAGCTACTTACAAGTCCACACACCTTTCCTACTACACCTAATCCCAGGCTGGGTTCCAGTCTTGGATTATATTGATCAGAAACATCTACAATTTGTACTTCCCCCAAAACCCCTGAATTTTATATTTACCCCTGATGAGCTTTACTTTATTGAAACAAACATTAGAGATGAAACAAAACATAAATTAGATTACTTATTAGAGAGGTTCTAGACCTCTTAATTGGCTTCTTTATTTGTACTTAGATTAGTTCTTAACTCAAATAAAGATTTCACCAACTTGGTGACTTTCCCTCCCCTAACCCCCTCTCTTTTCTTCTTAACTATTTTTCCCTAACCCTGGATTAATCTATCCTTCACCCTTGTCCATCCATCTATAAATTCTGAGATTTTCAATTTCTGATCTTTCCTCTCTTTTCTTCTTATTATCTACTTCTTCCATGTCTTTACACAACTTTCACTCTTTACAGACTTCTTACCTTGAACAAAGAGTTTCTCTTCTTGAAGCTGAAAACTCAATGTTGAAATCTCAGATCCAGGTTCTTTTCAAAACTCTCTCTGAACTTCACCCAGCACTCTCTACTTCTCTTTCAGCTACTTCCTTACCTTGCAACCCCTCAACCAGCACTTCTTCCAGTCAATCTGAACACTGTCAGCAACCAGCAACTCCTGCCATTCATACTCAGACATACTCCCAAGCACTTCAAGCTCATCCAAAGTCCACTGTTCTCCCAATAAGACAGCCACCTAAGCCAGTGCACCCTAAAGCCAGAAGAAGATTCCCTGTCAGCCCTGATACTCCTCCCACTGCCAATTGGGCTGTTTGCTATTTCAGAAATGCTGGCTATCTTCCAATTTCAGAACAAAGAAACTACCTCAAGGACCTAGGTATTCATATGCCCAAGATTATTAACATTCAGTACATTGCCAGGGATCTCTTGGAAGTCATTCTTGACAAAGATATTGTGGAAGATTTTACAGAGGAAGTCAAAAATATGCTGGATTGGGAGCTCTCAGAGCATATATTCAGACATCATTTAGACATTCCACTCTTTGTACCATTCTCTCTGGAAAAAGAACTCCTCAAAAGGTTTACCAGCTTGTTGAAAAACTCTCCTTCCCTTCAAGTCACAAACTTCCTCAAGAAATACTACAGTGAACAAGCAGTTTTGCTACATTCTCCTCTAAACTTTGATATTGAGGATATCTGGGATACAGCAAAGTCCAAGTTTATCTTGTAGGCTTACTTTATCTCAGATATTCATATTCAAACTTGGCTTCTTTATTTACAATTGAAATAAAGATTTCACCCTGTGGTGATTATCATCCCCCCTAAGACCCCTACTCTTCTAACCTTTTCTTAGCCCTTACTATAACACCTACACCCTAACCAAGAACACTTAGCCTTGTGGTCATCCCTAACCCTTCCATACCCATGGTTGTGGGTTCAAATCCTGGATCCAACAAAATTTAATCAAAAAATTGAAGTGAGCTCATTGGGAGATGGCTTGATCAACCATCGGGCAAAGTAAAGGCTCTGATTGGCTGAAATCCTTGAAATGCTAATTGGTCAGATTTGCCTGGTAAATTTGGCCAGTGATTGCCCAGATATTCCTCTCAGTTCCCCCAGTCTACTGGCCATTCCAGCCACAAATTAGCTACCGCAAATCAGTACAACTCAACTCAGATATACTCAGATTCTCACTTCTCAGGCCTGGCTATCCAGGAAACCACTCTCAGACCTAGCTAACTAGGAAATATAATACCACTCAGCTTCCAACTCTCAGACCTGGCTTACCAGGAAGATATCTCTCAGACCTAGCTTTCTAGGAATAACTTCAGATTAACTTGGCTTCTTTAGATACTTGTCATAAGTAAATAAAGATTTCACCACTTGGTGATGTTCCTCCCCTAAGTGTTTACTTTGGGAATCTTCTATTCTCAGCAGGCTTCTTTATTTGTAGTCAGACTTGTCTGAAATCAAATAAAGATTTCATCTACCTTGGTGACTTTCCCTCCCCTAACCCTCTTTGCTGATGGCATTGGAATATCCTCCTCCAATGTGCAACAAGATTCCCAGTCCATCCACCAGTATCTGCAGAAGAATAATCTCCAGCTTTCCATTGCAAAGACAGTACCTTTGGGCTGTACTATCAGCTTAGACAACTGCACTCTACCTGCTCAAGTTTCTGCTACATATCTTGGCTTTCCTTTCCTTCCTACTGGACTAGACTCTGGAGCACACCAGAAGAAAAGAATCATCCTGGCAAGACAAGCACTCCACAAGCTACTGGCTGTTACTCCTCCTACAACTTCAGCTCCCAGCTGCCTCCTTCTACTTGAGCAGTTTGTCTTCCCTGTCCTGGAATTTGGCTTACCACTTCTCTCTCTTACTTCTAGAGACTGCACTAAGCTTGACAAGTTTGCAGTATGGTGCATTACATCCCTGGTGTCTCATCTGCCTGAATGCCCCTACAGACATGCTATTCTTGGTGCTTTTGGGTTTATGCCCTACAAGATCAAACTACTCTACCTTAGAACCAGATTATATCTCAGACTTCACCACTGCAACAACCCACTGATTAAGGCCTGGAAGAGAACACACCACAGAACACCTGGCTCCTGCTGGAGAACTATACTTGGAGATCCTGAAGTCAAGAAGTTTGCTCACTATATTCTGCAGTCAGAAAAACCCAAGCTGGCCTACCTGAAGTACTTGACAGACCTTTGGCAGCAATATCTGCAGCAGCACACTCCCTTTATGATGAATATCAATCCTTATCATATTCCCCTCATTAATGTTGTTCACAAATCATTCTTACCCCTCTTGCTACCCCCCTTCCCCCTGAAAACGGTCTTGAGCACTGAAGAACTATCATCACTTCTTATTAACTTACCTATAAATTCCCCTCAGCTACACACTGTTGTATCAAAGCTACAACAGTAGAGCTGGCTTCTTTGTTTCAACTGAAATAAAGATTTCACCTGTTGGTGACTGTCCCCCTACTAACCCTCTTTTCTGGTAGTTGCTGCATCTTGAATGGAGTTGCCTGAAGCCTGGCTAACAGCTGCAGTCATGGTGATTGTAAGTGTACATATCTCTCAGATTTTGTGATAGGTATGTTCAGGGTTGCATGCTTTGACAATAGTAACATTGCTCTGTAGCTGGTGTGAAAAGTTTGAAAGAAAATGAGAAGTAAGCAATGGATTGTCATCACTAACTCCAGCTAGTCTCATTTGTCTCTTGAATCTATCACAGAAGTGCTGCACAGATTCACCTTTTTGCATTTTAGTTTTCCCCAAGTTGCAGTTTCAATGTGCTTTCTTGAGGGGATCTACAAAAAGGCCACAAAAGAGGTTCTGTGCAACTTTCCATGTACTATTGGAAGGAATGCTCTCCTCAACCCAGTCAGCATCTTGCATGGTGAGACAGAGAGGCAGAAGTCTAGCCCAATTGGTGTCAGGGTCTAGCTGGTGTGCAGCTAAGACATAACTAAGCTTGTAAAGAAACTCAGTAGGATTCTTTATAGCAATGGCTCCTTCAGCATAAAGAGGCAAGGATCTTGGGACAGCCACCAGGGTAGGTCCAGAGGGAGAGGTAGATCTGGAGGATCCAAAGGCATGACTTCTTGGTGGCTGATGCAGAGCAAGGCCTGGTGGATTTTCAATGCTGTCAATTACAATGGCAACATTCTCCAGGGCTTCTTTGATAATTCCAATTTCATCTTGGTAACTGGAAATAACTTCAAGAAGTTAATCTCTACAATGATTGTCAGATCTTGTCTTGGCAAGCTTTGAGTGCTCAAGCATCAAAGTGTTTCTTTCATGCATGATGTTTTCAAGCTGTTCAGTTAGTTCTTTCTGATTTCTGCGGGCTTCTTCCATCATGGAAAGATTTGGATTGCTTGCTGCTGAGGACATATTGTAATGCTGTTGAATGTAATGGAATTCAACAAAAAAATGTTGTATCCAAGAGAAAAGTTTAACAAAACTCTTGAATGAGTTAACTGAACCTAAGTGATAACTAAGTGCAGAATCTTAGATTTGTCAAGGGTGACAGAAATATTAGCAGAGAAGCTCTGGTCTAATATTGGTTTTGTATATAGTTGAGTTGGGCTATAAAAGCAACAGAGTTGGTTTGCTTTACAGGCTAGCTTGGTGTTCTTGGGAATACTGGATGTGCTAGGCTTGGGTGGAAACTAGAATGGAATTGTGGAATTCTTAATTTTACTAAGGCACAATTTTAATTTTGTTGAGACACACACTAAACCAAAAGGTTCAGTAAACTTTATTTATACTCTTCTGATTGAGTTGCATTAGTAAGTGCCAAGAGACTGAACTAATTGAAATCTGTTGGGGTGTTGATAGGTGTATAAGATAAATGAAAAATTGCATCATTAATCAGCTGATGTCTTGGCAACTGCTAAGTAGTTGGATAAATCTCAGATGACTAATCACTTGGAAAGGCTTAGCAGATCTGTTGAGGATGTAATGACCACATGAAAATTGATCAGGTGTGACAGCTAAAAATAGATTCTGAGAAGTGATAAAATAAACCATAACAGGGATTAGTTATGTTTGGGTTAGGGAAAATCAGTTAGGGTACTAGATTTTCTAATGGAATGAAATTGGCCAAGCTTTAAATGTTGATGCACAACAATGCATTTTCCACTAGACTTTGATATTAAGGATATTTGGGAAGCAACAAAGTCAAAGTTTATCTTGTAGGCTTTCTGCATTCCAGTTATCTAAATTCTAACTTGGCTTCTTGATACAGGATATTTAATAAGGATTTCACTCTTTAGGATACTGCTTTGAATTCAGTTAAGAATTATTGTTTAAGGGACTTTAATCCCTGCTGGCTTCTATGTTTGTTTTAATCCAGACTGCAAATAAAGATTTCACCAATACTTGGTGAGTTTCCTTAGGGTGAGCTAAGTTTACTGAACCTTTTGGTTTAGTGTGTGTCTCAACAAAATTTAGATTGTGTCTCAGCAAAAATAAGAATTCAGCAATTCTGTTCTAGTTTCCACCCAAGCCTAGCATATTCATCACTACTAAGAACACCAAGCTTAGCCTGTATAGCAAACCAACTCTGTTGCCTTTATAGCCAAACCCAGCTGTATACAATACCAATATTAGATCAGAATCTCCCTGCTACCATTGCTGTCACTCTCTGACAATTCTAAGACTCTGCACTTGATTATCCCTTTGGTTCAGTTGAGCTATTCAAGAGTTTATTACACTTTATTCTTAGATACAACAGGTAGTCACAAATTGTTTGTTCCCTAATCATCATTGATTTTATAGCCATGGTCACTATGAAATAAGTACTTTCACCTGTGAGTAAATGTCACTCAGTTAACCCTACAAAAGTAATGCTAACTTTTTTGTTTCACTTGATATGTAAGTTTCACCTATATGGACTGCCTCCACCTGACCTTTAGGCCTAGTTTTCTTAGAGCAATCTTACATTGACTGGGCTTCTGTGCATATTTGCTCTGAGTAGTAAGAGGCTTTACACTTGATGGTTATCATTCACAAGCCCATATCATACCAGCATCCATAGCATACCGCTAAACTCAACAACTACATTGGGGTATGATATCTATTTGAAGTTACATTTATTTTGGACAACACCATCTAGGCTCGTCCTCAAGGTAAGTTACGTTATAAGCATCAATAGCACAGTCTGTATTACTTTGGGTGCTTGCGTCCCCCATACCTTAAAGTTGCTCTATCGCAGAACTAGTAATATAGAAGCACATTTTAGTGGTAGAGCTCTCCAAACTTGTGTGCAAACTTAGGAGGGCCAATCGATTCAATTGTGTATCCATTGGCATAGATACAACCGGGGGAGATTTCCCAGTTGGGCACGTAACTCCCATCTGGGCGCTTGGATTCGGGGGTGCGCCGGGGTATATCTTTTGGGAAGCAGAGGTACCTGACAATGCATCGCCGCACAAAAAATCCACCCGATATCAGCAAAGAAGGCCAAACCCTACGCTTTAACCGCTCGTTTTTACAGTCGGGCACATCAGGGCAGTGGAAGATAGCATGGAGCTCCAGGGGCTCGCATAGGCTTAAAATCACAGGGTCAGAGAGCCACTGAAGGTATGTTGGAAGTGTGGACCGAATATAGTCCAGTATGCCGTTGCCCAGTCGCGTATTTAGAGGATGGTAAACTTGGTGCTTGGAATGGTACTCACGGAACCACCCCTCAAACTTCTGATAGCTGTCGATCGCTGCGCTAGCAGGAAAGCCCATCTTCCTGGCCAAGTAGTTCATCCAGTATTGGTAGATAGCCTCTTTCTCCGCCTCTAATAGCGAGCGCCACTCGTATTTGGAGATCATGTCGATGGTAACGAACACGTAGAGCCCAAAGAGATACCAGGCATATTCCAGACTGATCTGGTAACGCCTATGCATGTAATTGATCCGGCGAAGTGCCATGTCAGAGCGCTTACTGCCAGGCGGGTTCTCCATTACTTCCCGCATCATTATATCTGTGTCTTCGAACCGTTTCTCAGTTGCTTCAGTGAACTGCCTAGTGGCGGCAAGTTTTTTGCTGATATTCGGAATGCCACATAGATAGACATTGGCCAGGCCAAATGCAAAGTCCATAGTTAGCGGGAAGTCTGCGGTGATTTCCCGGAAGATTTTATGGTAAATGACGGCTTTGTTAGGCTCATCTTTGGTTTGAATCTGCCCATACAGCTGCTGGATGTAGCTCCTTCTCCTGAATCGTTTGGATCTCACTGCAGCCAGGTAGGAGGCGAACGAAATGCCTATGGTGACCAGAATTGCGGTTAGAGCAAAAACTGTGGAAGACATTGCTGAATTTTACTACTATGCAACCGAAGGTTGTGGTGATCAGCCTTTATATGACCATTCGTATGCTCCGCCAACCATGCCACAATAAACATGTGCTTTGCCGATATTAGCGTTTCTACATCACAGTGACTGTGCCTCTATCAGAGACAAGCATACTGACCTACCATTAAGGCCCATTGTAGCATTTGATTCACGAGGATGAGCAAAATGAGACGTCCAGGGCCCGCGTAAGTTCGTAAAATAAGATCAATATTAAGCTAAGGCAATGACAATCAGATGCTTCATTTCACTTCTGCATGGCTCTGCACGTCTGCTCAAACAGTCAATGCACTGCATACAGCGCCTGATATCCATTCATTAGCCTAAATGCAAGATATTATCATAATATAATTCATGCCAAGAAAACCGCATATAGGTCACTCCCCTAAGGTGGGTTACGTACCAGTCCAGTGTACCAGTCCAGTGTACCAGTCCGGTGTCAATGCTACGCCTTCATCGCATAGACTTCCAGGATACAACAGTATTCATAGCCCTGTAGTATCTGTGGCACATGCCATTCGAGATACCACAATACTTCTTCGCATTGCAAACAGGTAGGTGACTGGATGTTGATGGTGTGCTTTATTTTGTCTAAGTATTTGTTTACGGGGGTAGGGATGGTTGGAGGCTGTGCGATTGGAAATCGATAGAGCTCTTTCTCTTTGCACTTAGAAAAGTCCCCCTTCGGTCGCATACATACTCTAATGAGACTGTCTGTGGCCGATTAGAAGCAATTATTGCCCTGAAGATTAATCGAGATTATCGCCTCCGGCTGCCACAGGACCCAACGATCTGGCTCCAGATTGATGCACTGTGTTCTCAAGATGGAACTTAGACGCTCTATTTGCTCCGAATTGGCCAGCCTGAGATCTTTGCCAGTGAAGAAGCTTAGCAGGGACCTGGCATTGCCTCTATCCTTGTTATAGCCGGCAAGACAACAGCTTACATCGACATAGAGATCGTTGATCTGGACCTGGACTAACGATTCTTCAGAGCTTAACGATGGTATCCAACTGTCGCCTGAGCAGGATAGCGGGCCCAGCTGCTTGATCACCTCCCGGAGAATCTGGACGTGGGTTCGAGGCTGACCTTCATTGAAGATAGACATAGCTGGCGTGCACTGAAAGTCAGCCGGAGTGGTGTGAATAATGGTGAGACAGCCGCGCGGTGCAAGAAGCCGGTAGAAAATGGAGTCCAGCGCCGGGGCCAGGAGCTTCAAGTAGTACAAAGAATGACCAGCAATGATAATGTCGTATCTGGTGGGGCCTGCCACTTGAGAGGAAACGAACGTCTCAAAGTCGGTGTCAAACAGTAGCATATCAATGCTCTCGGACACGCACGAGTCGACATTGATACCGCAGGGTGTGTTCTCCCCATAACCGACGGTCACGCTGCTGCTAGCCGAGCGCATCTTGTCGAGAAATTCGTATCGGTGGGCTCTACTTGGCTCAACCCCATGGTAAACAGTGTGGGCACAGTTGGTCAAGAATATCTCGCGAATCAGATAGCCATCCACGTCGCCATTCCCGCAGCCGATGGAGAGGACAGAAAGCCTAGAGTACTTTTGAGCCAACGGCGTGAGGTTGTTCAGGTACCATCGCTTGACGTTCTGCTTCTGGTCGGAATAGTGGCGGAAAAGGCTGAATGCCTGAGCATAGTAGTCGCTTGAGCTGTGGAGGTTAGGCAGGTCAGAGAGAGTCATGTTCAAGAGTATTTCACAACTCGAGCGTCATTTAAATATACGAAAGTATGTTGCGAGTATGTGCAATATACTAGCCGGTGTTGAGATCACACTGATTATGCTGAAAGTATCCTGAAGCGATCAGGATTTCTTGGATAAATATGCTTGCAGCTAGTCAATTGAATGTGTTGTATCTGTCCTGAATGCGACGATGGGAGCGAAAGTAAACCCTTATATGCAGCCTCTTCAACCTAGCACTCCCCTCAATAGCAGGAATGGTTTGGATCAGCGATGCTTATGAATCCACCATCCCCAGTAATGCTCGACTCTATTGGCTATATCAGCGCTTTTACCGATGGCTTTTGTCCAGGACTGCCATCTACCACCTGACTACCTGTTGTGGCTTGCATTCACCAGGCACTTTTCGGATACGATTGCAAGGGGTTACGGTATGCTACGGGCATGCTAATTTCTTTTCAGCGTCAGTGCCCACCATTTGCAACTCCAATATCCAATCGTTTGACCCTGGATCACCGCAACACACAGACACCAACCAATCGAGATTACTGATTTTCCAATGCATCGAACGGCATTGACTGTAGATCAAACACCAATATGGTAGCATGATGGAATAGGACTAATACTCCATTACCAGCCATGAGTGGGGGGGGTCAGTGTGTTGAGTATACAAAATTGATATCAATCCAAATTTACTTCAAACGCTAATTCCAGGTCGATATCAAGTTGGAAATATGAATCGCTGGATTGGTCTTAATTTGCACACGCATGGTGTTAACAGATTTCACGATTCCCATATTTTTGGCCACATTAGCAACTTTCCTCGGATGTATTGATTATTTCATGGAATTCGAAATTTTCTTTATGCCCGCAACTCTGGTTTTTTGATCGTTATAGATTAGAAATATTCCAAGCCCCGACCATGATCTGCTTGGCACTGGGCAGTGTGTCAGTCAAAACGGAGCGGACGGATGCCACAGCCTAATCTGCAAATGGTGATTAGTATTCTAGATTCGTGAATGGCGCAAGCAAGAGAATGGGGCTGAAGGAGTAATTTGAGTGTATTTCACAAATGGGCACGTATGAAATATTAAAGGATTTGGTTGCATAACATATATAATCACTGCCTTGGCTATGTGTGGACGGAAGTGAAACAAGTTCAATAACATACATGAAGCCTGAAAGACTATTTATGACACAATCGAAGGGGTCAGCCTGGAAGCCGGGAATGAAACAATGGCGATCCTCAATGTCACACTTTCAGATAACTGCTGATGCGGAACCTGTTACATCGAAGCATGCTTGGGGGGTCAGTCTTTGCGTGTTTGTGTGCAAATCTTGAAGGACCAATTGGTTCATTAGTATACCTGTTGGCATAGATGCTACCCAGTGAGATTTTCCAGTTAGGTACGAAGTCTGTAATTTCGAACCCATATGTGCATTGAGGAATTTACTTTGAGAAGCAGAGGTACCTGACGCTGTATCGCCGTAAAAAGACCCCACCAGAGATCAGCAGATAATATAGGTTGAGCCCTACGCTCTAACCCCTCGCCCGCACAGTCCGGGACACCTGGGTACGCACACGCTCAAAATCACAGGGCCAGAGAGCCACTGAAGGGTAAAAAGCAAAAAACATGCGCTCTGCCGATTTTAGCATTTCTGCATCACAGTGACTGTGCCTCCATTAGCAACAAACATACTGGCCTCCGTTTAAGACCTATCGTAGCAAATGATTCACGAAGGTGAGCAATGACGAGATGCCCGGAGTCCAAGCTGGTTCTGAATAATTTGGTCATTTGTCTGGAACCTGATTCAGGGCCCAAGGCACCGGCGATCAGCTACAGCCTACCTCATGTTATTTCTGTTTGACTCTGAGCGTCCGCTCAAACAGCCAACGCATTGCATAAAGCGCCCAATATCCACACATGAACCTAAACATAGGATACCGATAATCTTGGTTGAATAATACTAAGAAAACCGCAAACAGGCCTCTCGCACTTTAAATCAGCCGAAGTGGCGTGAACAATGGTGAGACAGCCGCGCGGTGCAAGAAGCCGGTAGAAAATGGAGTCCAGCGCCGGGGCCAGGAGCTTCAAGTAGTACAAAGAATGACCAGCAATGATAATGTCGTATCTGGTGGGGCCTGCCACTTGAGAGGAAACGAACGTCTCAAAGTCGGTGTCAAACAGTAGCATATCAATGCTCTCGGACACGCACGAGTCGACTTTGATACCGCAGGGTGTGTTCTCCCCATAACCGACGGTCACGCTGCTGCTAGCCGAGCGCATCTTGTCGAGAAATTCGTATCGGTGGGCTCTACTTGGCTCAACCCCATGGTAAACAGTGTGGGCACAGTTGGTCAAGAATATCTCGCGAATCAGATAGCCATCCACGTCGCCATTCCCGCAGCCGATGGAGAGGACAGAAAGCCTAGAGTACTTTTGAGCCAACGGCGTGAGGTTGTTCAGGTACCATCGCTTGGCGTTCTGCTTCTGGTCGGAATAGTGGCGGAAAAGGCTGAATGCCTGAGCATAGTAGTCGCTTGAGCTGTGGAGGTTGGGCAGGTCAGAGAGAGTCATGTCATAGGGGATTGCATAGCCCAAGTTCCATGTATCTATTGATAAGCAGGTGCTGTTAGAGTACGAGAAGGGCAAGTCTGCTGGCCGGCATCATAAGCACAATCAGGATGGCGACTGTGCCCATCCTAGTGCGGTCGGGGTTTCTTGGATAGATATGTATGTAGCTGGTTAGTTAAATCTCATTTGTGTATGCGATGTGTTGCATCTGTCTTGAATGCGGTCATTAGAGGGATGAATAACCCTCTCATGCACCCCTTCCAATGGTAAGAACGGTCTAGATAAGCGATGCCTGTAATTCTACTATCCCAAGAAATCATGTGCTTTACCAAAAACCCTGTTCACCGAGAAGGCCACGAGGCAAATGAAGACCAGAGAGCAAATTCACAGATTGTGATTCAGACCACCAAGATCTACTGACCTCGTGGTCGCTAGCTGGCAATACTTCCTTGCTTTAGGCCGTGATTTGAAGTGCAAGTCAATTGGCTACAGATATTTTCATACGAGCCGTGCAGGCCAAGGAGGTTGTTGCTCGTTCACGAGTGTACCATGGACTTTTCAATATCGGTGCCGCACTATTGGCAATCCTAACCCCGATATCCAATTGCTTGACCGTGGGTATCCGGATTAGACGTGCACCAACCAATTGAGATTACGGAATTTCCAATGCAGTGAACAGCATTGACTGCAGATCAAACATCAATACGGTGACGTGGTGGAATAGGACGGACACTCCACTTCCAGGCATGAGCGAAGAAAGCATAATGACCGATGGATCAGAGGCTATGAGAAAAGTGGCGGGTGACCAACTCTCGTAGTGAGCCTTCGGTTGATTGGAAGCTGGCTCTAATCCAGATTCACAAATGTCCGTTTCATAATTTCCGGATTCTAATTTGCGACTGGATGCAAATCGTTGCTGGAAATGGTTGACAAGTTGAACTACTCATTTGCCTATACATAGCATAACATCCGGGTGCTTAGATATGGGCCGATTAGATGAATGTCATTGATGAGAAGATTACTATGAGAATTGGTGTGTAGCAGGGTCTTCACATTTATGCTAGAAATCCACATCTTTTTGGCATTGGATTGTTATATATTAGTTGCAACCATGAACTCATAGCTGAGACGGGATTATCCGCCTATGCTTCATGTTCATGTTGTCTTTCAACAGCAAACTAATTGACCTTACTAACGTATTCAAAACCATCAATGCTTTTCATGGCTTTTGATTTACTTAATCATTCATGTTAACCTGCAGGCTCACTATATAGCTTCTAATGCAACTTTAAATATTTCACCATGCACCCTAACTAGGCCATCATACCCATTAGGATAAACTTGATCATACAGGTGGATCAGATCCGCATCATATTGTCTGAATCTCATGATGAACATTTACAATGTTGCATTCAGGGGGTGTTGTATCCAAGAGAAAGTGTAATAAAACTCTTGAATGGTTTAACTGAACCAAAGGGACAATTAAGTGCAGAATCTTAGAATTGTCAGAGAGTGGTGGAAATATTAGCAGAAAGATTCTGATCTAATATTGGTCTTGGATATAGCTGGGTTGGCTATAAAGTCAATGATATTTGTTTGCTAGGCAGGCTAGGCTTGGTGTTCTTTGGAGTGCTAGATATACTAGGCTTGGGTAGAAACCAGAACGGAATTGTTGGATTCTTATTTTTGCTGAGACAGAATCTTAATTTTGTTGAGACACACACTAAACCAAAAGGTTCAGTAAACTTTATATATACTTTTCTGATCATGTTGAATTAGTAAGCGCCAAGGGACTGGATTGATTGAAATCAATTTGGGTGTTCATAGGTGCATAAGATAAATGAAAATTACATCATCAATCAACTGATGTCTTGGCAATTGCACAGTGGTTGGATAGATCTCAGATGACTAATCACCTGGGAAGGCTTGGCAGATAGGTTGATAACGTAATGACCATTTGAAAATAGATCAGGTGTGATAGCTAAAAATAGATTCTGAGGTGGGATAAAATCAACTGTAACTGGGATTTGTTATGTTTGGGTTAGGGAAAATCAGTTAGGGTACTAGATTTTCAAACAGAGTAAAATTGGCTAAGTTTTAAATGTTGATGCACAACAGGGGGTTCATTCAAAATATACTATGACTCAAGTAGTATTACAATGGCATATGAGGTCATGGTACTGGTGAATGCAATAATACTCCCATTTATTGTGAAAGTTTGATGGCATTTAGCTGGTGATGTTGTAGATACCATACTGTTGTATGAAGGTATTACAGCTGCCATCATATGCATACAAATCAAGATGGAGTGAAAATTGAAGTAATAGAGAGAGATCTAAGTATTTGCTTACTGCTTGCAATACTGCTATTATTATCTCAATGCAGCTTCTTGACACAATAGTGATTGATGTTTATGTGGTAACATTTGTGGAGATATTGGTAGTGATTGGGAGAACAAGTAGATAATGTGGTTTTCACTTCATGATATATTCAATGTAAGCATAGTTTTGTACTATGACACAATCTTGGCAAAACAAACCTACAGAGTATATATAGGAAGATCCCAAGAACATGTGTGTAAAGCCTTGGGCTACTTTGATAACTTTGAGAATTTTCATGTTTTGGGTACCTGATATTTTTGTTGTAAATATTCCAAGTAAATTCCAACAAGGAATTTGGTTAGTATTCTGTAAAATTTCCAAGTATTGATGTAAGTAACTAAGCTAGATGATTATTTATGTGGATTTACAGATGTTTACAACAGTTTAAGCCGGCATTAGTAACTTACATGAAACAAAGTGGTATCTCATGTATAAATGCTGCAAAATCTGATGCAAAATCTGATTTACAACAATAATGACTCAGTGACTCTAGTTGACTACAGAGCCTCACTAAACTGATCCCATAGCATCATTGGTTGTATACAAGCTACTGCCCTGTTTGCAGCTCAGATAACTTTATGAGTGATGTTGAATATGCCAACTCCAACATAATTTGGCTATATGTATTGGGTATTGTATCACAAGTAGCTCTGAAGTCCATAAATTTGCAAGACAGGCCTACAATAATCATGCTGTAATGCTTACACCTAAACCTCTCATATAGCATATGATTCCACCTGTTGTACCCAAGAGAAAAGTGTAATAAAACTCTTGAATGGTCTAACTGAACCTAAGTGACAACAAAGTGCAAAATCTTAGAATTGTCAGAGAGTGGCAGAAATATTAGCAGAGAGGTACTAGTCTAATATTGGTATTGTATAGAGCTGGGTTTGGCTATAAAGGCAATAGAGTTGGTTTTCTATGCAGGCTAGGCTTGGTGTTCTTGGGTGTGCTAGGTATGCTAGACTTGGGTAGAAATTAGAATGCTGTTTTTGAATTCCTAATTTTGCTAAGACACAATCTTAATTTTGATGAAACTCACACTAAACCAAAGGTCCAGTAAGCTTTATTTATACTTTTTTGATCAAGTTGAATTAGTAAGTGTCAATAGACTGGACTAATTGAAATCTGTGTGAATATTGATAGGTGTATAAGATAAAGGAAAGTTCCATCATTAATCAGCTGATTTCTTGACAACTGCTAAGTTGTTGGATAGATCTCAGATGACTAATTACCTCAGAAGGCTTGGCAAATAAGTGGTCAATGTAATGGCCACATGAGAACTGATCAGGTGTGACAGCTAACATATATTCCAAGATGAGATAAAACAAGCCATAACTGGGATTAGTTATGTTTGGGTTAGGGAAAATCAGTTGGGGTACTAGATTTTCTAACAGAGTAAAATTGGCTAAGTTTTAAATGTTGATGCACAACACCACTTGGCTTATTGCTAAGTTGCAAATCCCTTAGGATTTAGTTTGTAAGAACTTTGCTAATTCTTATTGTTAGTGAAGGTCTGAGAGTCATTTATATCTTTAAGTCTGTACAGAAGCCCCGCACTTTGCATATAGTGTCCTGGAACCTTCCTCAAAATACTCTTATCATTTTACAAAGTTCCTCTAGAAGTATAAATATATTATTTGAGCCTAATAAAATAACAGGTGAATATCATGCAGTTGTAGTTTTCTAAATCACTTTCAATACTCCCTCAAGTCTTGCAATATATCATACAGATGTGCAAAGGCTCACCAATGACACTTGTATATACCAATTAGTCCAGTAGATCATCTCCCACTAAAGCATAGTAATACTTAGCTCAGACTATTCTTGGCTGTAAGCTTATCAAACCTATCATGCCTGCAGCATTGGTAGGATAACATTTAGCATAAAGGCTAAGGCAACTGATTGTTGGTCAACTGTAAGAGTTCTTAGAATATTCAAAGGGATTGGGAGAACAAGCAGATTTTCTGGTCCACACTTGATGATTTATTAAATAGTAAAGTGGTGAAAATTATTATTTTGTCTTAAGTGCATATGTGCAAAGTTTGGAGGTTTTTAGACAACATTGAGATTTTTGATGTTATGAGTGCCTGATATTCCAAAGCCAGTACTAACAAAGATTTTGGGTAAGATATTCCAAGACTTGTAGACTATTATCCATGTGACTAAGTTAATGAAATATGCCTACCATTCAATCATTGGACCGACTATGAAACTAAAAGTCAACTAACCTTTAGATCATTTATTTAGATATCACTTCTCTGCTTGATCAGCCATATCTCCGTTCACAAAAATTAGTAAAACATTGATTATCACCAAGCTCGGATTACAAATCACAACACCTCAAATATTCTGGCAGAGGTGGATAGCAATTGATTTTGTTAAATTTGGAGTCTTGAAGTAAGCATGGGATGATGAATGCGTGAAGGGTTTGTTAGGGTTACTGAGCAATCTTCCACGATATAAGCTAGTATTGATTGGGTCCTTGAACTTGCCATTGAACTTTGGCCATTCTTCACCAATAAAAGAAACTTGGATCCTGGCAGGGTCTCTCTACAACTGGTAGCATCTCAACACCTTCCATCTATAATCATTTGCTAGCTAAATTTGGAAGTGCCTTCAAGAAAACCCGCCCAGTTTGTGGATAGCCAATTATGGCCCACTCATAGTCTCTTCTATGATCACCAATGCTGCATGTCATAAGCGTTGGGAAATAAGCCAAATATAGCAATTACGTGAGCCAATGAACTTCATTTGTGTACAGTGGGTAAAATTCATGTAAAGGTTCTTGTACGAATTGTTGACCAGTTGATCTATTAGAGGCTTGGCGGTGGATAAACCCCAAATATGGAAATCCCTCCGATCCTGGTATGTATATATACTACTTTCCATCTCCCACTTCCTCATATCCAAAAGTATGTGCAAGAACAAGCCCCTAACCAAAGCGCCTACTGGCTACCGCATTGCCCCCGAATGGGAGCCGCACAAGCGTACCATCATGGCTTGGCCTGCGTCGACATACATCTGGCGAAATCTACTTACTGGCGCTCAAAGAAACATTGCTCAGCTAGCGCAAGCCATCTCCCGTTTCGAGCCAGTCCAAGTTCTAGTCTCACCTGATCAGATCCACCACGCTAAAAAGGCTTTGGGAGACAAGGTAGAGGTGATCCCCATTGCTGTGGATGATTTTTGGACTCGGGACACTGCGCCTCTGTTTCTTACCAAGGGAAAGGAGACGATTGGCGTTGATTACAACTTCAATGGCTGGGGAATGAAAATCCCATCCAGGTACCGCAAGAATGATGGGAGTGCATCACGTAACTATCTCGCTCACTACAAAATCCCTCGACTCCGATCTATTCTTGTTGCCGAAGGAGGGGCCATTGAGACCGATGGCCAGGGGACGCTACTAGTGACAGAGAGCAGCATCGTGAACAGCAACCGCAATCCTGGGATGGGTCGTAAGGAGATCGAAACGGAGCTCAAGTCTGAGCTTGGCATCCAGAAGGTCATCTGGCTCAAGGGAGTCAAAGGGAAGGATATTACCGACTCGCATGTGGACACCTTGGCTCGGTTTGTTGCACCGGGTGTTGTGGTAGTGAGTCGTCCAGGGCCAGCCAGAAAGAATGACCCTGACTCTGCCATCTGGGCCGAGCAATATCGTCAAGCCATGCAAGTCTTGACTCAAGCTACCGATGCAAAGGGGAACCGACTAAAGATCATACAACTGCCTGAGCCAGATTACGAGAAAATCAGGGGGATGCCCGCCGAAGGAGCCACAGATGAAGTGTCCCTGGAGGTGTTCGGGGACTCGTTCCTAGGCTCCTATGCTAACTTCTACATTGCTAATGGAGCCATTATCATGCCGGAGTTTGGGGATGCAGAGGCGGATAGGGCGGCGCAGAATGTTCTTCGAGGTGTATTCCCTGGTCGACAAATTGTTCCCTTGAACATCGACTACATTGCAGCAGGTGGTGGAGGCATTCATTGCGCAACTCGTGATCAACCTGAAGCGTAGATATTCTTCAGAGCCAAGTGGACCCTTCAAGTGGATACTACAAGCATTCCTTGTGAAACACACCTTGTGAAACACACTGTTTATCTGCCTAATTCTTGGTATGTATGTGTAGTGTTTTACACTCTTTAATGTAATGGCACAATAAAAGCATTAGCTAACTGACCTTCATGTAGCTTTGGTGGCAAACATTTGTAAGGATCAGGCTTTTGACCCGAAATATTGTATCCCTCTGAACTGTGCTATTGGAATCGATTATTGCTGGCCATTATTCTTCGGCGTTCACTTTTCACTTGCATAGCGTGGATAACACCACTCCCATGGTATAATAAGATATTGTCATTCGGGCTCTTGTTTTCCCTAGCTCTTCTCTACCTTTTGCGCCTATTGAAATCAATTTAAATGAGTCTTTGGCAATAATGTTTGCTGATTGAATATATCGGGTGCTGGATTGTATGATCTCAAGAAGAATGTATTGGCGCACGCAACTAGCTTTATACTCGATATCATGGGATTTAGTGAGCATTTAACCCTAACCCTGTTTACTCGCTGTTAGGAATCTACTATCGATTATTTGAGATTACAGACTGAGGTTTTCCACATCTCTGAGGAATAAGTGATTCTGATACTATGTTTCTAGCTGAAGCTCAGTTAAGAGCACTCTGGTGAATATACCGAGAAAGCACTTTTTTATTAGATGAAATCAAATGCCAGTGCCCCATGTAGTGTATTTGCAATCTACAAAATTGCTGCATACTTATAAATGAAATTGTGAAATGTATAGGATCAGAGTATCAAGGTAGTCCGAGTGTTGATCTATGCTTGTCCATTTAATGTCTAGGATACAACATATGCGTGAAAATGTTGCATCTACTGATATCTAGCAACAGTGTCTTGTATTAGTATACCCTTCCCTAATGCCTTCATTATTAAATATGGGAGCAATACTTGAATCCAAGCTCTTAGCAAGGTGGTGCTGATTAAAAAATTAATAGTGTAGTAGCAGAATTGTTAAGGAAAGACTTTGCATTTCTGAATGGAGCAAGTGCTACTGCTATATTGACAGATACAAGTGCTAAAAGCAAGTGCTTTGTGTTCTCTATATTCAGCATATTCTTGAAATGAGTAAAGGCCTTAATGCTATCATGATTTGAAAGCTTGTCCATCATCCCTCACCCTTTGTGTTGTGGATTTTATAGCTACACCTAAATACGTACCTAACTTAGTCACTTGAATCATCTTCTACAAGCCTTAAAGAATTCTACCCCAGTTTCTTTTGGGATTTACTTGGAATATTCTCACCAAAACACCAAGTACCCAAAACATGAAGGTTTCAAAGTTGCTCAAGCGGCCCCAAACTTAGCACACCTGTGTTGTAGAAATTTGTATTTCCACCTAAATATTCACCTAACTTAGTCACTTAGATCATCACCTTCAAATCCTAGAGAATACTGACCAAATTCCTTGTCGGGATTTACTTAGAATATTTACCCAGAACATGAAAATTTGATAAGTTGTCCAAACAGCCCCAAACTTTGCACACATGTTCTTGGGACCTTCCTTAACCTATTCTACGTGTTTGTAATGCCAAGACCAGGTAAAAGTATAAATACTACTTTTACATTCAATAAATCATTAAGTGAAAACCACCTAATCTACTTGCTCTCCAAATCACTTCCAATATCTCCAAGACTCTTACAACAACCTGACCTTGCAACCTTCCTGAGCATATTTGGAATGGTTTTTTCCAGACCATGTAGAAGTACAAATATTACTTTTGCTTTCAATAAATCATTAAGTTAAGGCAACATAGTTTTCTTTATCTCCCAGTCACTTACAATATCTCCAAAACTCTTACAACACTAAATATCTGCTTATTGCGTGAGCAATATTGCAAGTAATTATTGATAAATAATTTGTATAGGGTATTCTAAGACTCATATCAAATAGTCTAGGCAACAAGCTAATGAAATAACTAAGTGTAATTATTGTTGTAAGAGTCTTGGAGATATTGGAAGTGATTGGGAGAACAAGTAGATTATGTGGTTTTCACTTAATGATTTATTGAATGTAAAAGTAGTATTTATACTTTTACATGGTCTTGGCATTACAAACACGTAGAATAGGTTAAGGAAGGTCCCAAGAACATGTGTGCAAAGTTTGGGGCTGTTTGGACAACTTTGAGAATTTTCATGTTCTGGGTACCTGGTATTTTGGTGAAAATATTCTAAGTAAATCCCGACAAGGAATTTGGTCAGTATTCTCTAGGATTTGAAGGTGATGATCTAAGTGACTAAGTTAGGTGAATATTTAGGTGGAAATACAAATTTTTACAACACTCCCACTCAGCTAAATGTTCATACTGACTAGTCCTAATTTTGACCTAAAATATTCAAACTTGTCTCTAGCTAATGGTTTGGTAAATATGTCTGCAATCATTTCATCTGTAGGACAGTAAACTAAGCTAACTAAGTTATTCTCTATAGCTTCACGTATGAAATGATGTCTAATATCTATGTGCTTGGTTCTAGCATGAAAAGTTGGATTTCTACCTAATTGTATACATCCTTGATTATCTTGAAATAAAGTAATAGGCGTTTTTTGACATAGGCCTAAATCTGTAAAGAGCTTTCTTAACCACATTGCTTCTTTTGTAGCTTCACAGGCTGCCATATACTCTGCCTCTGTGGTGGAAAGTGCTACGGTTGGTTGCTTTCTTGAATTCCATGAAATGGCTCCTTTACAGTGAAAGAAAGGTGTATCCTGTGGTAGATCTTCTGTCTTCCAAATTTCGTCCCCAATCAGCATCAGAGTATCCCACAAGATCCTGTTCTGAATCCTTATAAGTGTATCTTAAGCAGATATCAGCAGTTCCTTTTAGGTATCTAAAAATCCGCTTAACTGCTGCAATATGATCAGATCCATAATTCTGATTATGTTGGCTGACTACTCCCACTGAATATGAGATATCTGGACATGTTCCAAGCATGATATACATCAGACTGCCGACCATAGATTGATAAGGAAAGTCAGGGCTTTCAGATGGCACCAAGCTCTCTTGATTTGGTTGAGTTTTGACCAAGTTAAGGTTTGTCTCCATTGGGGTAGCTGCCGGTTTACAGTCTTCCATTTTGTACTTCTTTAGTATATCTTGAATATACTTGGATTGACTTAGGGTACTAGTCTGGGTACTTCTGTCTATGGAGAACTTAATCCCTAAGTAGTAACTAAGTTCTCCTAGATCGGACATCTTGAACTCCTTAGATAGGCTGGATTTAGTCTCTTCCAATGTTTCTAGGTTATTGGCGGCTATAATAAGATCATCCACATATAGAGCTAATAGAACTGGATTTGCTCTATCTGGCTTATAGTATATACTATAGTCAGCATTACTCCTTTTGAAACTCAAAGATTCCAAATAAGAATCTATCTTGCAATTCCAGGCTCTCGGTGATTGTTTGAGACCATATAGTGACTTTTTAAGCTTGCAGACCAAATGGGGGTTATCTTGGTCAACAAACCCATCAGGCTGGTCCATATACACGTCCTCATCAAGTTCTCCATTCAAAAATGCAGTTTTTACATCCATTTGATGAATAAAAAACTTATATTTGGCTGCAATAGCCAATATTAATCTGATGGAATTAAACTTGGCTACCGGTGCAAAGGTCTCAGTATAGTCAAGTCCTTTTGTTTGAGAGTATCCTTTGGCTACAAGTCTTGCTTTGTATCTTTCAATTGTACCATCAGCCTTGTATTTTGTCTTGAAGACCCATCTGCATCCAATTGATTTTCGGTTGATTGGTAATTTGACTAAGTCCCAAGTTTGATTTTCCATCAGTGCCTGATATTCCTCAGTCATTGCAGATCTCCAAAACTTCGTCTGAGGGCTATTTAGGGCCTCTTTTACAGTCTGGGGTTCATCAACATGGACTGAATAGGCATAGGCTAAGTTTGTACCCTCATTGATATAGTAATTTGGGCTATTTCTTGTCCGATTGGATCTCCGGGCATTTGATACTGGAATGATCACTTCTGGGATATTCCTGGGCACTGATTCTGGCTGAACCATGGTTGTAGAGTCCTCTGGAGTGAAAAAATTTTCATTGTTTTGCTCTGATTCAATCCTGACAATTGGTGGACTTGAGATCAAATTTTCGTCATCATCTGATGTCATTTTTTGTGAAAATTTTGAATTTTCATCAAACAACACATCCCTGGACTTGATCAGCTTCTTTGCTTTGGTATTGTAGAGTCTGTATGCCTTACTCTCATTGCAGTAGCCCAAAAATATGCATTTTACACTTTTTGGCTCAAATTTTGACTGATTTCCGGCCAGTTTTTTGGCATATGCTGTACACCCAAATATTCTTAGATGTTCTGCACTTGGTCTGTATCCATACCATGCTTCAAATGGAGTAGAATCACGAAGTATTCTGTTATAACTCCTATTTTTAAGATATACAGCAGTGGCAACTGATTCCGCCCAAATATCATAGGATAATTTTTGATCATGGATCATAGATCTTGCCATATCAATTATTGATCTGTTAGCTTGTTCTGCTACTCCATTTTGCTGTGGGGAGTATGGTACAGTAGTCTCTTGCTTTATCCCATGAATTTTGCAGAAGTGGATGAAGAGTTTTGAGGTATATTCTCCACCATTGTCAGAGCGTATTTTCTTGATTTTTTCACCAGTTTCTCTCTCCACCATGGCTTTAAACTCCCTGAGCTTAGACAGAGCTTCTTCCTTTCTCTCCATGAAGTAGACCCATGTGTATCTTGTATAATCATCAATAAAAGTGATTAAATACTTCATCCCACCTAAGGATAAATTTTGCATAGGTCCACACAGATCTGAGTGAATTAGATCTAATTTTTTCTTAGTTTTGATTAACCCAGAGCTCTTGAACGGTTGTCTGGCTTGTTTCCCATATATGCAGGCTTCACAGTGCTCCAAAATAGCTGGGGGATCAATTTTCACTCCAGAAATTAGCTGATCTTTGATCATTTTACGCAAATAATCAAAATTGATGTGTCCAAATCTCCTGTGCCAAAGCATTGGTGTTTCTTCATTTAAGTTACTTATATTGGCTTCCAGATATGATGGAATATAAGTCAACTTGTATAGATTCTGATCTCTGATGCCCGAAGCAATATGGGCACCATTTTGATCAGTGATCCTGCATCCAGAATTGTTAAAACTGAAACTGAGTCCTTCTGCTGTGGCCTTGCTTACAGAGAGTAGGTTCTTGGCTATTTCTGGTACATAGAGTACTTCTTTAAAGGTCAGTGTATGGCTTCCTTCACTGCTTCTAAGGTTTACTTGGATAGTTCCTTCTCCCACTGCATCAAGTGTTCTATTGTCACCCATGAAAACCTTCTTAATTGGAATTTCTTGATATTGGGTAAAAAGTTCTTTTTGGTGTGTAAAGTGTTGGGAAGCTCCAGAGTCAATATACCACGTCTGAGAATCCTTGTTTGTGGTCATATTTAGTGCAGATATGAATAGTCTATCTTCAGTTGTTGCAGCATTTCCATATTCAGGCTTCTTTTGCTGATAATCTCTCTTTTTGAAACACCGGTCTGATGTGTGTCCTTTCCTTTTGCAGTAGTTGCAAAATAGGTTGTTGTTGCCTTTGTAGGGTCTTGGGTACCTCCTTTGTTGGTTATCATTGCTTATTAAAGCATTTTCTTCTTCCTTCTTATTGGCGCTTGATTTTCTTAATTCTTCATCCAGGAGCCTTCCATATACGTAATTTAAGGTCAAATCTTCAGTTCTGGACTCTAGGGCTGATACAAGGCCCTGAAACTCGTCTGTCAGGCTATTCAGGATGGTAACTATCACATCCTCATCAGTAGTTGGTACGCCCACAGATTCCATCTCATCTACCAGCAGGGTAATTCTGTTAATTAGATTTTTCATTTCTTCTCCTGGCAGCATCTTTGTAGTAAAGAATTTTCTTCTCAGATACATTTTCTTGGCAGCTGAACATGACTGGTAGGTGTCTTCTAATGCCTTCCAGGCATTCTTTGCCGTTTTTGCTCTTGAGCATTGAATTAGCAATTTGTCCTTGACATTAAGGCAAATGCAGTTAAAGGCACTTTGTTCTTTCTTCTGGTACTTTAAGGCTTCCTCTCCCATGTTTTTAGGAGGGCATTCTTCTCCCATGACAATATCCCAAAGGCCTCTTTCTTGTAGCAGCATCTTCATCTTCACCTTCCACACTTGGTAGTTAGATCCATCCAACTTTTCAGCAGAGGGAAAAATTCCAGTAATAGCAGTAGTAGACATTGCAGAGAGTGACAGCTTGGGGCTCATAACCTGTTGTAAGAGTCTTGGAGATATTGGAAGTGATTGGGAGAACAAGTAGATTATGTGGTTTTCACTTAATGATTTATTGAATGTAAAAGTAGTATTTATACTTTTACATGGTCTTGGCATTACAAACCCGTAGAATAGGTTAAGGAAGGTCCCAAGAACATGTGTGCAAAGTTTGGGGCTGTTTGGACAACTTATCAAATTTTCATGTTCTGGGTAAATATTCTAAGTAAATCCCAACAAGGAATTTGGTCAGTATTCTCTAGGATTTGAAGGTGATGATCTAAGTGACTAAGTTAGGTGAATATTTAGGTGGAAATACGAATTTTTACAACAATTATAGAGGTGTACAATAGTAGGTACCAGCGGCAACTAACATTAGTGTGCAAGCTTTGCCTTATATGCCAGCAGCATGTACTTACTTCTCAAATGAGATGTTATAAGCCTACCTTCAGTTCTTCAATCATCAGCCATTTACAAAGTTTCCGCAGAATTATTGTGAGATAAAGTTTACTTCAATGCAGTGAGAATAAAATAAATAATCCTGTAAGAAAAGCTAACTGGCTATACCTTATAAGCATCTAGATAAGGGATCAGTACCACATAGATATAGCACCATCACAGCCCAAGTTGCATTGGTTCAGGATAACAAAATATGCCCATCAAACATGCCAAAGAATAAATTAACAAAGTAACTTGCAATCAACAGGCCCTTTTTGAATATTTGATGGATCTAAATATAGCATATCAGTGACAACAAAGTGAATCCTAACCAGATTGCAACATATAGAGAAATTTATGCAAGCAGGACAAATATGAGGTAAATGATGTATGGATGAAATCATGTGAATCCTACACAGAAGATAAAGACAGGCCTTGGTACACCATCAAGAGTCATATATTACTCTTATGATATGAGACTTCTTGGCAACATGACACTTGATTCAAATACAACATCTTCCCAGCAGACAGTGCTCACATCCATATTGTAAATAACTCTCAACCCCACACCCAGTACTAATTAAATATTCATACAAGTCTCCTTGAAAGTCTGGTAACACAAATGATGATTAGCTCTGAGCCATTATCAATTCCCCCTGAAGCAGGTTTGTTGCACCTTGATGGCAAAAATGCCCTACATTGATAAGATAGTGCCTTGGCTTTTGCAGCATTATTGATATGTTACAATGTAAAACCAGGCTCATCTTGCTCATTTTACTCACTAAAGCAAGGGCTAAGGTGGAGCTCCTGTACATTCCCTTCATCCTTCCTATAAATCCATTTTTATATTCATGTAAGCAATGGTGGATTTGATAGTAATATAAGGGTCTCCAATAGAGATACTTGATTTCTTTACAAACAAACCGGTGATTCCACTTCCATCACATGTATGTCATCCACAAAATCTCGCAGTGATTGTAACTTGTACAACATAAATAGCCTCGGTACCCAAGATTGATAGTGCAAGACGTTGGGATTCAGATAATACTTCCTGATTCAAAAAATTTACGAGGCGCATGGGACTCGAACCCACAATCCCCAGATCCGAAGTCTGATGCCTTATCCATTAGGCCAACGCCCCGCATATACCTGTCGTTTTTGGATTATCCAATCCTACAAAAGGAAAAAGATCAAACGTAACCACTTCAATTGTCAAAAGAGAACTGCTTTATTAACTGTGCCTCGCATGGTTTATATCATAACTTACATTCCATGTGATAGTTAATTTTATAGCGACTCGGTTCCAAATAGACCGACTATTGTGCTTGAAATCATTTGAAAATTTCTGCGCGAATTCTTAGAAGTATATAACTATAACCCAGCACTCAAATAAAAGATAGACAATTTTCACAGTCCGAAAATTGATCGAATCACCAATCAATGTTAACCGCTCCGATCTGAGTTTATTGAGCTTAACACTGAATTCTCTAAAAATGGAGGAGTATGTATCAGATAAAAAAGACATATGCTTCATGCCAACTAGGGTTGAATAGCACGCGATATATCATACACTTAGATGTATCAGGTCACAGTATAGTGGGGTTTCTTTCTCCAGAAAGTGATAGAATCCCTCGAAACGCTTGCTGAGCTTCAACGGTCCTCAATACATTGTGAGTACTTTGAATATGCCCACCGCTAAAAGGTTTGTCTCTACCCTACAATGATACTTTTGCGAGATTCGCCTGTTTAGTTCTGCGAATTCGATTCCTATTGATGATTGGATCCATAAATACGCATTAATATAGCTGAATAGTGCACCTCCATACTAACAGATCTCAAAAGTGAACGACACAAATAAACCGCTAAAGACTGACAATTGCAAACTGAATAAATAGCCATAATATCATGTATATGGAAATCGCTTGTAAAAATGAGGTATCAATATCACAGCCTGCGATAAGCCTCAGAGCCTGTAAATCCCATACTTTGAAGTGTTTATAGCGTGACGCCAGCTATACAAAAGCACAACTTAATGGTAGAGCTCGCCAAACCTGTGAGCAAACTTTGGAGGGCCAATTGATTCAATCTTGTACCCATTCGCATAGATACAACCCGGGGAGATTTCCCAGTTGGGCACGTAACTCCCATCTGGGCGCTTGGATTCAGGGGTGCGCCGGGGTATTTCCTTAGGGAAGCAGAGGTACCTGACAATGCATCGTCGCAAAAAAAAACCACCAGATATCAGCAGAGAAGGCCAAACCCTACGCTTTAGCCGTTCGTTTGCACAGTCGGGCATATCCGGGCAGTGGAAGATAGCATGAAGCTCCAGGGGCCCGCATAGGCTCAAAACCACAGGGTCAGAGAGCCACTGAAGGTATGTCGGAAGTATGGACCGGAAATACTCCAATGTGACGTTACCTAGTCGTGAATTCAGAGGATGGTGAACCTGGTGCCTGGAATGGTATTTACGGAACCACCCCTCGAACTTCTGATAGCTGTCTATCACTGTGCTAGGAGAAAATCCCATCTTTTTGGCCAAATAGCCCATCCAGTATTGGTAGATGGCCTGTTTCTCCGCCTCCAGTAGCGAGCGCCACTCGTATTTGGAGATCATGTCGATGGTAACGAACACATAGAGCCCAAAGACATACCAGGCATGTTCCGAATTGATCTGGTAACGCCTATGCATATAATTGATCCGGCGAAGTGCCATGTCAGAGCGGCTACTGCCAGGCGGGTTCTCCATTACCTCCCGCAACATTATATCTGTGTCTTCGAACCGTTTCTCGGTTGCTTCAGTGAGCTGCTTAGTGGCGGCAAGTTTTTTGCTAACACTAGGAATGCCACATAAATAGACATTGGCTAAACCAAGTGCAAAGTCCATGGTTAGTGGAAAGTCTGCGGTGGTTTCCCGGAAGATTTTGTGGTAGGCAACGGCTTTGTAGTGTTCATCTTTTGTTTGAATCCGTCCATACAGCTGCTGGATGTAGCTCCTTCTCCTGAATCGATGAGATCTCACTACAGCCAGGTAGGAGGCGATCAAAATGCAAATGGTCACCAGAATCACAGTTAGATCAAAATCTGAGTAAGCCATTGTTGAATTTATTACTACGTAAACGAAGGTTGTGGTGGTCGGCCTTTATAGGAAAACTCTTATGTTCCGCCAGCTAGCGTTTTACTGATAATAATATCCGGGACTGTGCCACCATCAGAGGCACACATACTGACCCAATGACGATCAGCTGCAGTCTGTTTCATGATACATTCGATCAATTGTCAGGAATCAGCTGCAGAAGCCAAGGTAATAAAATTCAGGCACAGCCTGTGCATGGCTAGGGAATTGCAAAGTGATAGCGCCCTTTAGAGCACCCGTTCAGCCGCATACATACCGTAAGGAGACGGTCTGGCCGATTAGAAGCAATCATTGCCCGGGAGATTAACCTCTGGCTGCCACAGAACCCACTGATCAGACTCGAGGTTGATCCACTGCGCTCTCAAAATGGAACTTGGATGTTCTGAATTGGCCAGCCTGAGATCTTTTCCAACGAAGAAGCTTAGCGGAGCCCTGGAGTTGCATACACCCTTGTTGTATCCGGCAAGACAACATCTCACACTGACATAGAGATCGTTGATCCGGACCTGGACTAGTGATTCTTCGGAGCTTAGCGAGGGTATTCAACTGTCACCTGAGCAGGATAGTGGGTCCAGCTGCTTGATTACCTCCCGGAGAATTTGGACGTGTGTTCGAGGCTGGCCTTTATTGAAGAGTGTCATCGCTAGCGAGCACTGAAAGTCGGCCGGAGTGGCGTGAATAATGGTGAGGCAGCCACCAGGTGCAAGAAGCTTGTAGAAGATGGAGTCCATCACAGGTGCCAGGGACTTTAAAGAGTAGAAAGAATGACCAGCAATGAGGACGTCGTATCTGGTAGGGCCTGCCACTTGGGAGGAAACGAATTTCTCAAAGCCAGTGTCGAACAATCGTGTGGGTACTGTTGGGCAATGCTTTTTACCTTCATCTAGTTGTTTCTTGTATATTCAGCATCAATGTCATGTGTCAGAATAGTCCACGAAAGCTGCTATAGCATCTTCAAATACAATTCTCCATTGAGAAGGTTTCATGAAGTGCCTGATGCTCGAAGGTAGCCTAATATAATCTGCAACAAAAACGTCACTTGTCATTCAACATTTTAGATACATATGTTTTTGGAATCGATGAGCTGACTGATGCCAAACTTGAAATGCAGGTTTCTCTGGCTCAAGCTCTAACTGAAGATATTACAATCTGCCTTCTCCATGGCTAGTGCTACTAATACCAAAACCACCAATTTAAAGGAAAATATGATTTCTACAATCTTTGCTGCTAGACTTTGGCAAATATCCTACTGCAGCACACTCTTTACCAAAGCTTCGATCAGCGTTACTGATAGTTCTGTGATTGGCACAAACTCTTTCGTCCCAATTGGCTGGTATTTGTGGTCATTGTACCACGCGTTAACAAGAAACTTTGGATACCTTGCCTTTATTGATTTAGTAATCGACAGAGAATGCGTATTAAACCAAGCGAAAATGAGTGGTAAAATTGGAAGGAGAGTGAAAGATAGGATCCAGATGTTGAATCCGGTGGAACAGGTGATATACATTTCATCCTACCTTGAGCTAGACAGCTTTCTACTATACTTCAAAAATAACCAAGCCAGGGGTCGAACCTGGGACCTTCCGCTTAGGAGGCGGACGCTCTATCCACTGAGCTACGAGGCCACTTCCCACTCTGTGGGTTTCATGTTGTATCCCATGGAGGTTAAGGAGTGATTAAACAGTTTGCGAAGTGTTTGGTTGTTCCTTTGTTTTTCATGTTAGAAGATTGTAATTTGCGTTTTATATTTGGAATCGGTAGCTCTTTCACAGTGGTGAGTTTCATCGAATTCCATTGTCTAGTCGTGGCTTACATGGCCTATATTTGTGGATGCATTATCAATTTCCGTAACAACTCTTCCCAGGAAGCTCAAAGCCTAATCAAAACATACAACACTAAGATATACATTGGGTAGCGAGGTCTAAGTATTTATGCTGAATGAGTTGCACAATCAAAGGTAATGTTGTATGCGTGGTACTGGGTGTGGAACTTTCCTTTCTATGATGGACAACATTTAGACCAATGATTCTCTGTAAGCTTGTGGGAATTGATGCTATAAAGTTGCCACTTACGACGGTGATTTGAATATAATTTACATTGGAGATGTGTATACCGTTCTACCCAATCTTATTACGGCCTCTACTGGAAAGCATACTGCCGTGATATAATGACAATAACAATAAAAGTAGTGCATATGCTTAGGCCGTCTGTATGCGTAAGTAAAGTTAAGATGTGCTCTTGTTTGATTCTCCATATCATTCCCTCAGGCATACAGTTTGATACCATTTAACATAGTGAGTTGGATTAGTTTACCTAACACATTTTACTTGACATGGATTAACTAACAACAAATGTCGCATTTTACGCAAGGTATTATATTTATTTCTGTAACAATAATAGCTGATTAGTTACCTAGTTCACTCCTGTTTGCTTTTAACTTCGTTACTTCGTGCATATTCTATTCAGCACCAGACATAGATACAGGTAAGGCCTTTATATGGAGCAGATCGGCATTGAATTTCAATTAATCTCCACCGTTAAACATGTATAACCCCTGCTAGATTATTCTTGAATCTGATAGTAGATGTGTTTTGCCCAGGAACCAGTCGGCTTTAGTGCCACCCGATGTTTTTGCCACCTTGCCCGTATCACGAGTAGGGCCTAGTCTCATGACTGAGATTCTTTTTAGTAACATTTCACTATTGGCCACAAATTATGGTGCTGTGTCGAACTGCAGTGCGAATTTCCTTGACGCCATGACTCGTAATTACATTTCACGTTGCACCAAGTCAGTTAAAAGATGACATGGTCGAGAAAGAAGATACTCTCGGTCATGCTCACTTTATATTCCCTGGATCGCTATTGTAGTCAACTGATATATAAGTGGAGGATGGTACCTGTAGATTTTGCAAACACTTGCAAAGTTCTAACTTCATCTACACCAATGCGTACTGCTGCTCTTGTCATCGCTTTCTTCGGCTTGGCCGTCAGCGCCACCCAGTTCTCTCTCCAATGCGGCTCCTCCGCCCAGAAGTGTGCCAGCTCCCTCTCCCTCGGTACCAGATCTTGCTATGTCTCCGGAACCACCGTGCAGTGCACCGACCAGAATGTGAAATGCCAAGCCCAAGGCTGGCCCAACTACACCAACTGCAAGTCATGCTCCCTCATCCAATGCAGCGATTAGCTGGCTTTTAATGGCGACTGAATGCGATTCCGAGGCTACCTTGACCTGGCAAGCATCATCAGAACTTTTTCGTTGAGAACCGCCTTTATTACACAACATTTTCAACAGTTTCAAGTATTACTGCACATGGATTGGAGCTGTGACCTTAATAAATAAAGAAACGATTCACCCTTTGCTCATTATCCCGGTTGGCTTAACTCTCGTGAGACATAACAGGATGACACTAACCGAATATATTATGCAGGCATGATCAGGACAACAGCAAGTGAATTATTTCCAAACTGAAATTTATTACATACAAATAAAATCAATCCTTTACAGCGCCGATTTGGCCGAATAATTGGATAAAATGAAAGTTCGGATTATTTTTTACCTTCAATTGCACACACCGTACCGGGCATTGATTGGTTGGTTATTGCTGTTTATGTGTACGTATTTCTCCATCTGGATTATGTGGACAATATTAATATAAGCCAGTGAACCAATCGGCTTTATTTACGACCAGTGAACTTCGAGTTTTGCGGGATATTGTATCCGATTTCTCGTATTCTCTAATAGGTTGCACTAACGTAGATTCGGCCTAGTCGTCAGCCGTTTCTGTCAGATTTCCACTCGTGAATACAAATTCTGATGGGAGGATCTTTGTGAAGCAATGGCCCGTGGTAATTACTTGTGGTAAACGATTGTCACATCTCTTGCTGTGCTGGCGAGATTTTACCAATCAAACCGCATCAGCTATTTCCGTCAAACATAAAGACATATTCTAGACATACCCGACACAGCCAACGGTACCATGCATATTGGTGCGACCATACGGAGCGCGGAATCCTCTGGTCAATTCGCTTCGTTTTTCCAGTTTCTTGAATATGCCCATCTGCTATAAAAATGCAACAAGACACCTCTAGTCATCACGAACATCTGCAAAGTTCTACCTTCTTCTATACCAATGCGTACTGCTGCTCTTGTCATCGCTTTCTTCGGCTTGGCCGTCAGCGCCACCCAGTTCTCTCTCCAATGCGGCTCCTCCGCCCAGAAGTGTGCCAGCGCCCTCTCCCTCGGTACCAGATCTTGCTATGTCTCCGGAACCACCGTGCAGTGCACTGACCAGAATGTGAAATGCCAAGCCCAAGGCTGGCCCAACTACACCAACTGCAAGTCATGCTCCCTCATTCAATGCAGCGATTAGCTGGCTTTTACTGGCGACTGAATGCGGTTCCGAGGCTACGTTGACCTGGCAAACATCATCAGGTCTATCTGAAAGAATGCGGTTATCTTATAACATTTTTAATAAATCAAATAAAATTTCAATATATTTCATTAGTTTTAACAAGTTCTGGATTTTGTGCACCCTCACTTGCCAATATGAAGTAGATCGGTATTGTGCCTGAGAATCCGTAGTAAGTATCAATTATTAACCTGGATGACTTGAACAGTGCAGATGGTTTTGGACTATTTCGCTTCCAGATATGGAATGGATCGACGTTGTACCTGAGAATTGATTTGTTCCGATTTTCCACTCATGGGCTGCTCCATCTGGATTGCATTTGAATCGAAACAAAAATCCTACTGAGCTTACTAGTGGCGCTACTTCCCATCAGATAATCATTCTATACTCTCGACGGCTATTGCTCTTTCGGTTGTGCCGGATATTACTCCTACCTTCCCAACGTTCTTCAATGGGTCGATGTGCTGTAGGCCAGGCCTAGTCTTGAGCCTTTACAGCCAGGGACTTTGCATAGTTACTTCTCACTATTAATTACCAACTCCGAAGTGAGAATCGTAATGAAGCAATAACTCGTAAATCGGTTGTGGATAGTGGTCGTGGAAATCCTTGCTTGATTGCGCCTATCAAACCCCATCAAGCCGAGTCGGCTCTTTTCTTCAGCAATTAGGCATTCTGGACACACAACTGAAGATACTCCGCAAGATAATGTAACCTGGAGAAGTGTATAGTACTCTGTCCTACTCCATTTTTCCTGTATCTTAATTGTGGACATTAGTACGACCTTACGGAGCGGGAATCCTCTGGTCAATTCGCTTCGTTTTTCCAGTTTTTTGAATATGCCCATCTGCTATAAAAAGGCAACAAGACACCTCTAGTCATCACGAACATCTGCAAAGTTCTACCTTCTTCTATACCAATGCGTACTGCTGCTCTTGTCATCGCTTTCTTCGGCTTGGCCGTCAGCGCCACCCAGTTCTCTCTCCAATGCGGCTCCTCCGCCCAGAAGTGTGCCAGCTCCCTCTCCCTCGGTACCAGATCTTGCTATGTCTCCGGAACCACCGTGCAATGCACCGACCAGAATGTGAAATGCCAAGCCCAAGGCTGGCCCAACTACACCAACTGCAAGTCATGCTCCCTCATTCAATGCAGCGATTAGCTGGCTTTTACTGGCGACTGAATGCGATTCCGAGGCTACCTTGACCTGGCAAGCATCATCAGGTCATTCTGATTGAACCCGGTTATCATTCAGCATTTTCATCAAATTTAAAGTGTCAGCTAGCAACCTTTGTGAATAAATGAAACAAAATACGAAGGCATCTCGTTAGTTGTTTAATAAGGTTTTGTGCAACTTCATTTTCAAGCATGGAATGGACCGGAATTGTGTCAAGGAATTCATAATAAGCATGGACCAATAACCTTGTTAAACATCTCTGATGATTTTGTACTATTTCACTAATATGGGTCAGATCGACATTGTACCAGAGAATTGATTGTTTCAATTTTCCACTCATGGGTTGCGCTATACTGATGTAACAGTCTTACTGAACTTACTCGTGGCGTAACCTCTCGCCAGCGAATCAATCAATCTTATTGGCCCTTTCAGTTGTACCGGAGATTTATCCCACTTTCCTTTTGCTTTCCATTGGGTCGACTTATCAAAGGCTGGTGCTAGGATATAGCCATTCCAGCCAGGGGCTTTACACCGTTGCATTTCATTATCAATCACCAATTTTGATGTGAGGTTCTTTATGGAGTAATGTCTCGTAACCCGGGGCTAAGAATGCGGATAGTGGTCCATAAAATCCTTGCTTGACTAGGCCTATCAATTCATCAAGCCGAGCCGGCTCTTTTCCTCAGCCACTAAAAATAGTCCGCATGATAGTGTGACCTGGAGAAGTGCAGAATCCTCTGTCCGACTCCATTTTTACGGTATCTCAACTAAAGCTGTCTGTTATAAAAGATCAACGCAGTACCTACGGACATCACAAACACCTACAACGCTCCAACTCCATCTACACTAATGCGTACTGCTGCTCTTGTCATCGCTTTCTTCGGCTTGGCCGTCAGCGCCACCCAGTTCTCTCTTCAATGCGGCTCCTCCGCCCAGAAGTGTGCCAGCGCCCTCTCCCTCGGTACCAGATCTTGCTATGTCTCCGGAACCACCGTGCAGTGCACTGACCAGAATGTGAAATGCCAAGCCCAAGGCTGGCCCAACTACACCAACTGCAAGTCATGCTCCCTCATTCAATGCAGCGATTAGCTGACTTTCACAGGCGATTGATTGATATTAGCTAGATCCTGAATTCATGTCAATAGTCACCGGCCAACATGCAATCAACCAGTAGTATTTTTGTACTTTCATTGAGTAAGAATCATTAATAAAATCTATTTGTCAGATGATTATTGAATTGAAATGAAGGAATCAGTTTTGGTGACTATAATAGTGCTATTGTAGTAGCATTGTTGATTCCAAGCAATTAGAGTATAATGTACATGATGGCCTGTTCTTGACTGCTAAGCCATCACCAAATATCCGCATGGATGGTCGGTAAATCCAGAGCTGGAATAAACCCGCTTGCTGCTGCACTTGACTTCTTCTGTGCGCTGCGCTCTCGTCCTCAGTAGTTCTGCAGGGAACAAACATGGATTCACTAAAGCCTTGGTAATTACCCCATGCTTCTCTGGATCATCCACTCTATCAGTAATGTGGAAGCATGGATTAGTACCCTTGCATCCATGAAAATGCCCGAAAAGGGGCAGCAGGAGTGCCACAGTATAAATCATCCACCATCCCATCACTCTTCCTTACACTTGGTTCACTATCATGCGTTTCTTCATTTGCCTCCTCTGCTCTCTGATGCCCTCGGTGGGGCTCTTATCACTTGTCGAAAGCGCTATCGTTGGTGGGTGCAATTCAGGAGCCATGGCCGGGCGGCCTTGTACATATGCTGTGGGCTATAATGGAAATGGGATTTTCAGATGTGTTGCCGACTCCAACGGAAATGGCAGCTGGGTCAGGATGGCCACTTGCGAGGCTGGCCTCACGGCATCTTGCGGTACATGTCAAGCTCAACCAAACACTCACTGCTGTGCTGTTTGTCTGTAATCACCATATATCACAGTTGTATTTAGTAATAAATAGATCTGGTAATTACCACGCCTGTTTAGTGTTAGCAACTCTTAGTCTATTATTGCGCGTGAGTTCCATATCAATCGATTCTCAAGATTTTGAGGCCCTTCAAATATCTGATGTTCTCTTTGAAAGCTGCCTGATTTGCAGATTTGACATGCATCTCAGTATGGTCATGACTGCTCAGAGCAAGAATTACAATGTTTGGTATCAAGCCAACGAGGTCAACCATGAGTATTATTGCTGCTACGAAAAGTTAAGGGGAGAATATGTCGCAGAAATCAGCTTCACTAACCTAGTATTTTGTCCAGAAAATTAGAAGAAATCACACATTCTTGTTCCCATAATATGCAAAAGATCATGCTAACTGTCCCTGAATCGACCGTTGGTATTCCCATATATATTCACTTATTGTTGATGATGCACAGTACTTGTTCGATAGTTTGAGCAAATGAAAATCTAATGAGGCCTATGGAACAGTAGGGTGATCAAACGATTTGATTTCAATATTTACTTTTAGGCAAAAAACCATATTGCAATGGCTTTAGTTGGTGGATGTTTATTTTTAATGCCCGGAATCCTCGAAATTGGCTGGAATGTGTGAAGCAATATTTTTAATGCCCAATATCTTTCACTTGGTTGTCACAATAGCTCAGAATCTTCCGATTTGGCTGTAGCATTGACTCCAAAGAGTCTATTTCCACGAGTACTGCCGAATAGCACACCATTCAGGAACAAAAGTTCTCCTCGTTGCTTATGCTGCTAATAGCCCACTACCAATATTGCGACAGTCAGGTTGAAATCGTTGTGACTTTCGATGGTCAATCTGGATAACGTGTGCCAGTTGTCAGCAAGTATTTGTTCGATGATTTTTATTGGTTCGTGCAACTTTTAGGATACCAACTTAGTCGTTGACCGCCTGCACAAATATCTTGAAGTCGACTTAGGGTTAGGGTTAATACCCCTTAGTTTAGCCGTATTCTTCTCTAGTATGTGCATGAGCTGAGAAGTGGGTGTAAGTCGCTAAAATGCAAGTTTAAATTCAATTGGAAGCATCAGCATTAATATTGCTGTGGATGAACAAGAAAGTGAGGGTACATTGGTGTCTACATCTACCTATATTCACATACAACCAGGATCAATTGAAAGCTGTTGACAAATGAAACATCGGGTAACCACTTATGATTATGCCGATTGATTGATTTGATTTGGTTGTGTAGCGAGCAAAAGCACCAACAGCCACTGAATCCAACGAAACTGCAGGCTGAATATTTCCAATCGTAATAAATATTGACTTTTGTTTATTTCATATACGTTGTTCAATATACGCTCCCATTTTTCATTCATCTGCAGCTAACTGTCTCTTTATACAGAAACCCACTAGTGCCTTCTCTCTTGTTACTAAATCCTCATAATCAACGCTGAACAGTACATCGGTATTGTTACAGCATTGCTATTACTAATCAACTACAGGATGGTATGCATGATGGCCTGTTTTTGGTTGCTAAGCTATTACCAAATATCGGCATGAGGGGTAGTAAATCAAAAGCAGGAACAATGCCGCTTACTGCAGCACTAAACTTCTGTGCGCTCCCCTCTTGTCCTGAATAGTATTCTAGGGAGCAGATATGGATTTTCTCAAACCTTAGTTATTAGCACTAAGCATGGATTAGCATCCTTGTATCCATGACTAAGGTCGAAAAGGGACAACAGGAGTGCCACAGTATAAATCGTCCATCATCCCATCACTCTTCCTTACACTTGGTTCACTATCATGCGTTTCTTCATTTGCCTCCTCTGCTCTCTGATGCCCTCGGTGGGGCTCTTATCACTTGTCGAAAGCGCTATCGTTGGTGGGTGCAATTCAGGAGCCATGGCCGGGCGGCCTTGTACATATGCTGTGGGCTATAATGGAAATGGGATTTTCAGATGTGTTGCCGACTCCAACGGAAATGGCAGCTGGGTCAGGATGGCCACTTGCGAGGCTGGCCTCACGGCATCTTGCGGTACATGTCAAGCTCAACCAAACACTCACTGCTGTGCTGTTTGTCTGTAATCACCGTATATTACGGTTGTGCTAAGTAATAAATGAATTGTAGGTTAAGGGATCTAGAAAAGCGTGTGGATGCTTGTTGAGTACTAGTAAGGGTCCATACATTGCATAGTGTGCCCAATTATATTTTAGATCCAAGCCTCTCCACAATGCGTGATTTCCTATATAGAGATGAGTCAACGAGTGCATTTGGAGTAGGGATTACCGACAACACTATATAAGAATTAGGGGGAAAATGATATCATTATCCATGTGGAGTTATTCCAATTCTTTCTGATTATATCATAATATCAGCAAATGTATTGTACTTCGTTGGAGGGCAATGAACACAGAAATCAGATGGATGTTTATTTGCTCATTTTAGGATTCCAACTAACATCATCTGCTACCACTTCTCGTAGATTCCTTGTGTATAGATTTTCCATTCGGCATTTCGTCTGTTGACCAGTCCAGCATTCACCTGTCCTTGGCTCTTGTTCCAGGCTTTCCAGGCCGCTTCCAGGGAGGGGTAGCTGGTGGTTTGCCCGTTCAGGATCTTGACTACAGAGGAGGTCTTGAATGCACTAACGCCAATGTTGAAGCATAAAAGCACGCAGGCATCAAACTGCTGCTGGAGCTTCACTTTGGCCGAATCGTTGACAGCCTGCACGAATGGCTTGAGGTCGGCTTGGAAAAGGGCTTCAGCCTCGGCCTTGGTGATGCCGCTCTTGTACTTGCTCCACTGAGCGCTGGGGATCAGGTGTCCGTACCCAATGGTTGCTCCTGCAACCCAGCTCTTGATTGGCGCCGAACTCAGGCCCTTTTGATCATCGTACGGTTGCAACGATAGGCCCTCGATGGACTTCAGTAGATTCTCACCCTTGCTGCTAAATTGCATTTTCTTGGCTTATCAGCGCATGCAATGGCTGCTATATATACTAATGCCGGGAGTAAGCATTTTCCCATTGCAGACTAGTGAAATGCTCTTTCCCCATCCTTCAGAGTAGCACTTCTTCAAGTGATGTCGTAGATAGCGGTAGTACGGGCTTAACTTGTAGCACGATTAGATAGTATTACTGCACACATTAGAATATTGATACGAAGGCGTACACCTTGTTACTGCGCACATGATTCATTTATAGGCTCTGGGAATATTGACTCAGATGGAGATGTGTTGGACCAATACGCCTACCAATCTCTGGCATGATCCCATTTACAGCTGATACGGATGGATATCATGGTTTATACAGCTACATATGGGCCGGAGTAAGCAAGATTGGGTGTGCAGGTGTGTGGGCTTGACTTTGGAGCAAAAATGATAGGAGCCCGCTACAAAATAAGTGCTTCAGCTAATCACGATAATATCTTCATTTGTTACAAGTATGAATTGGATAATAGAATCGAGTTATGTCACAAGTGAGGAGGGTTCATCAGTGCCGGTATTATCTATAGTTACATCAAATACACAGTTCTTTTGATGAACGGTATATTAGGAAATTACTTGGAATTCTACAGATTGATGGATTCGCTACACGTGTAGAACACAACGAAGTCTATTTGTACTGCTTCCATTAAATCGCTTATTGTCTGCGAACCAATAGGCTCTGGTGCCAACGGAAGTAACTGCCAAAAAAGCAGATCAGCAGGCGTAATTGCCATTCTCAAATTCAAGCGCATCGTATCACCGAACCAATGTTGGCAACGTAGATCTTTCCCATATATGCTCACACGCTCATCTTCCATTCACCTGTAGACATCGTGGGCATCAACAAAACTGTGACTCCGTGTTCACTAATGCCCTTGTGATTGCTTGTCCTCAATAGTGTTCTAGAGAACAGACATGGATTTATTAAAACCTTGGTGATTACCCTATACTTCTCTGGATCATCCACTCAATCAATAATGTGGAAGCATGGATCAGCACCCTTGTAGTCATGACAAAAGCAACAACAGAGTGCTAAAGTATATTCATCCACCATCCCATCGCCCTTCCTTGCACTTGGTTCACTATTGTGCTTTTCTTGACTTGCCTCCTCTGCTCTCCAGTGCCCTTGGTGGGACTTTTATCACTTGTCAAAAACACTACCATTGGTTGGTACAATTCAGGAGCCATGACCAGGCGGTGTTGTGCATATGCTGTAGCCTATAATGGAAATAGGATTTTTATAAGTGTTGCCAACTCCAATGGATATGGCAGTTGGGTCAGGATGGCCACTTACAAGGCAGGGCTCATGGCATCTGGCAGTACTTGCCAAGCTCAATCAAACACTCACTGCTGTGCTGTTTGTCTGCAATCACTTAATCAATCTGATGCCTAACCCTTACTGTTACAGATGACTTACAATGCCAAATATCAAGTCAGCACCAACCAGATTTTATGCTGTAGTTGAAAGGAAATTGCATAATGCTTCTGGTATTCATGCAGAGTGAGCCTGAGCATTGGTAATTGTTTGCCAAGATCAAAATCTTTCAATAGATACACCCATTGATACTCTGGCACAGGCAACAATCTATTACTGTGGCATTTGCTGAAGGAGAAGTGTTATGTAGTGTTACTGTTAGGAGTACCTTTATAACTGACACATCTCTTAGCTCCCTTTAAAATAATACTGGTATTAATGCCTGCAACTTGTTGAAACACTATTGCCTTGATGGCTCATCATTATTTCTGGCACCTTCAGGACACTGAGGATAGCTGAAAGAACCTGCAGGTTGCACAGTTTCTGCTTGATGACACATCAAGCTTGAGAGAAGCTGTTACTTTACTGTGTCCTTGCAAAGAAAGCATCAGCAGGATGCTTGAGAAGATCTCAAAAACATATGTATCCAAAGCCTCATATGCAACTTTGGCAACAGTGGTACTTGGAGTTCCTGCTTCTGAGGTATATTACTTAAACCCCAGGTGAATACTTTCATAGTAATCCACAAATGTTATGGGTAAATTTATTGTCCCTGTTTAAGTGCTGAATTATGAACTGCAGGTTCTCTACAGGCAAACCAAATAGAGCTAATCAGCCAAAAGTTTTATTCTCTACATACAATATAAGCTTTGTAGATAGCTCAAATGAATATTTATTCTACCTTCACTTAGATCAGCAGATAAATCATGGAATTGAGCCCCCTGATGATGTAACAAGAATCTTTACTGCAGCTTTACTGGTATGAGCCTAGTAAGTGGAGATCCCTCTAGCATCCAAATCATATCATAGGTTGCAAATTTTGCAGCTTCACCTAAATACACACCTGAATTAGTCACTGAGATCATTGTCTACATGGTGCAGAGAATTCTAATTAAGTCCCTTGTCTAAATCTGGAATATTTTCCCCAGAATATCAGGTGCTCAGAACATCAGAAATTTTGAAGTTGTTCAAACAGCCCCAATCTTTACACACATGCTCTCAGGAGCTTCCTTAAAATACTCTGTGTTTAGGGTTGGCCAAGACCAGGAGAAAGTATAAATATTACTTTTACATTCAATAAATCACCAAGTGGGACCCAATATTCTATTTTTTTACCAATCACTTCCAACATTTTCAAGACTCTTACAACATATTCCACTAAGCTCAGGTGGCACTTACTATGGGGTACTTATTGTTGTGCATAAACACCTAAACTTAGCCAATTTTACTCCATTTGAAAATCTAGTACTCAAACTGATTTTCCCTAACCCAAACTTAACTAATCCCAGCTGTAGTTTATTTTATCACCTCCCAGAATCTAATTTAGCTGTCATACCTGATCAGTTTTCATGTTGCCATTACATCCTCAACTGATCTGCTGAGCATTTCCAAGTGATTAGCCATCTGAGATTGTTCCAACCACTATGCAGTTGCCAAGGCATTGGCTAATTGATGATGCAATTTTCATCTGTCTTATGCACCTAAATACCCACCAGAGAAGTGTAAATAAAGATTACTGAACCTTTTGGCTTAGTGTGTGTCTTGACAAAATTAAGATTGTGTCTTAGCACAACTTAGAAATCAACAATTTCTCTCTAGACCATTTTCAGCTTTTGAGCACTGTTACTTCTGTTGCATCCAAGAAGGAATGTATGACTCTTTTGCTGAGATGTACTGTGTCAGAGAGCAGCTGAGTGCAGAGCACTACAGGTAGATTAAGATAGCTTGCTCAGCAAAGTTTAGGACAATACTCCTTGATGTGACTTTTAAAATATATACTTGGTATGATCTTTACAAAGCTGATTGAACCAAAAGATATTTCCTCAAGAATTTATTCAATTGGTCTATGACAAACTGATCTTGGTTTACCTTCTAAAAATAATACTCATTTGACTTGAGCTTGGAATCTAAAACCATACTTGGTTCCTATGGAATGTCATTTCAAAGAATTAAGTTATTCAGAAAATTTTTTGTTTTCAGATAACTGCTTTATAATCTTGCATTTTACTCAGCATATAGTTGGTATGGAAAGCTTGTAAACTGTATAAGTATTTAGAACTTTTATTTCTGCATTTGGTGCAAATACATAGATGCTGAGCAATCCATGGAATCTACAAACAAATCTGCTAGCTTCAAAGTTTTTGGGTCTGGGAATAATCCTATAGAATACTGATAATGTTGCACATAGCATGTGAGTTATATCAAAGATCAGCAAAATATTCTGGTACATGATAAAGTTTAACATGATTAGAATGTTAAATCTAGTGTTAGCTTTAGGTGATTCTGAAACATTTAAAACATTAAGAGTTGGAAAATAGGTATGTAACACACTACACTAAAAGGCCCAGTATTCATCAATCATTGTACTGGCCAATAAATGAGTTGGTCAGCCACAAAAGCTATGAAAACCAATTAGGAAATGGACTCAAGATAGCAGTTGATGAGCAATTTAATGCAATGCTTTCTTGGAAAATAATCAGTGGCTTGATATATCCCATCTGACCAATATTGTGCAGGAAAGCTTAATCCTTTGGTTATCCAGCATACAAGATACAATCCAAGGCTGAATGATAGAGCTACGGGGGAATTACGGGGAACATTATTTATTTAGGTCAAGAATACAGTACATCAATAGTCGTCGCGGTCAGCATACTCCCCATATTTCTCCATGACGAAATCTATATCTTTGTCACCACGTCCACTGAGATTTACCAAGATGCTGGCATTGGGGTTTTCTCGGGCGAGCTTGATGGCATATGCCACAGCATGAGCCGACTCTAGAGCTGGGATGATTCCTAGAACGCTATCGGTTAGCATACAACCGGCAACTCAGCTACTCCACCACCTTACCTTCCCGTCGTGAAAGCTGGAAAAACGCATGCAGCGTCTCCTCGTCGTTAGCCGTACCAACTTGGGTTCTGCCCACGGAGTTGAGGTAAGCATGCTCTGGACCTACGCTGGGATAGTCCAAGCCAGAAGCGATAGAGTAGACCGGGGCGGGCTCACCGGCTTCATCCTTCAGCATGATCGAGTTGAAACCGTGCATGATTCCTTCCTCGCCATAGCTCAACGAGGCTGCGTGTTCACCAAGTTTGGTTCCTTTGCCCATTGGCTCCACTCCGTGCAGCTGAACTTCGCTATCCTCAAGGAAAGCAGTGAACATTCCAATGGCATTTGAGCCACCACCCACACATGCGACAACATGGTCAGGAAGATCCCCTAATTGAACACCACAGTCAGTCAAGATTGCATCCTGGACTCAGTGCATAACCGCCACTCACCAGTCATCTCCAGATATTGCTCACGTGCCTCCAGGCCCACCACATGCTGAAACTCGCGCACCATTTTGGGGAATGGGTGTGGGCCTACCACACTGCCGATGCAGTAGATGGAGTCGATTGGATCTTTGAGATACGCCTCGAATGCGGAATCCACCGCCTCCTTGAGCGTTTTTAGTCCGTGGGTGGCCGGGACGACCTTGGCGCCCAAGATCTTCATTCTGGTGACATTCGGATGCTCCTTGGCAATATCCACCTCTCCCATGTGGATCTCACACTCGAGGCCGAAGTAGGCCGCTGCCGTGGCTAAAGCGACGCCATGCTGCCCCTGCAGAGGATGATGGTTAGCGGGATGAACAAAGGGGTGGCGCAGGTGACGAGGATCTACCCACCGCTCCGGTCTCGGCGATCAGCTTTTTCTTGCCCAGGTATTTCGCCACCAGGGCTTCTCCCATGCAATGGTTCAACTTGTGGGCGCCGGTGTGATTCAGATCCTCTCGCTTCAGATAGATTCGGCCGCCGCCAATCTTCTCACTGAGGTTTTTGCAGTAATAGACAGGGGTCGGGCGACCTTGGAAGTGCTTGCGGATCCTGCGTAGTTCTACATCAACCGAAACAACGTCAGCCGACCGAAAATGCGACCGGGGCTGCGTCTAGCACTCACCTTGGATGAAATCGTGGGACTTGCTAAGTCGAGTATACCCGAAATTAATGTCGTCCATTTGTTTCTGGAGCTCCGGCGGAATGAAAGAGCCGCCGAACGGTCCGAAGAACCCATTGGCGTCAGGGACCTTCTCTAACTTGACGGGATTGCTCTCAAGAACCATTTTTGCGGGGGGGGGGTGGGGGTGGAGAAGTGGAAAAGTAGTTGGCAAGGCCCTGATCTACGCTTATAAAGGATCTCGGACCTCCTGAGCAAGGATGACTCGAATGAGATTTTACCCGTGGCCTGATAAAATAGGCATCGACGGTTTCGGAAAGATGCTGCCAGCCAGTATTGTGGTCCCATATCGGTTGTGCCAAATATAGTGGCCATTGATTTGGAGTAGCACGTGCGTTTGAGCCTCACCTTCCTTTCTATGGCGAATCAGCTTGATAGATAAGAGCCGTTTCGCTGGCCCTGTCGTTGCGAGGTGAGTTGGCATCAGTATGTGAGATGCTCACCACCTACATTTATCTCTGCGGATCCTGTTATCTTGTTACGTCTTTCAGAGGTGGCAACCCGAAGCGAGATCTATGGGATATTTCCGTAGCCAATCCTGATCCATAGACCAGTCAGGTATTCTCCACATCGATTGGATGAAGCTTAACTGCGAACCCGAACCAATCCATCCCTGAAGACAGTCATGCTAGTAGTGACCTAATTCATCCTGGGGATTACGGTTCTTGTTCAAGTCCATCCACCTCGCCTTCGCCTTCACCTTGACCTTCACCACTGTGCATCTCCATGAACTCCAGTGAAAAGCAGCGTTTGCTCAACAACATCCGCCGTTTCGCCTCCTACATGGATGCGATCCCCGGTGTGCCCTTTGGTATCGGCCTTGACCCTCTGATTGGGCTGATCCCCGGGATAGGTGACATTGCCGGTTTGCTCATCTCGCTGTACCAGATCTACATGTCCGCCCAGCTCGGCATCCCGGTCACCCTGATCGGGCTGATGGTGTTGAACGTCGTCGTGGACGCCGTGATCGGACTGGTCCCTTTCGTCGGGGACTTCTTGGATGTCCTGTTCAAGGCCAACATCTACAACCTGGCCCTGCTGGAGAATTGGTTGGCCAAGAACGACCCCACCTTCGTGCGTGAGGGGACTACCGGTGGCCAATTCGTGAGCAAAAAAGTTCTCTAGGAGGGGAGAGAAGAGGAACGCAGGCAGGGCAGGTAGTCTGCTGTCCCTGCCACATTGTTTCCTACTCCTTTACCCATCCCACCTCACCTCACCTCACCCCACCCCTTATCATGATACTCACTAGTGGCTCCGGTTGATGAAAGGACTGGAGCCCGAAATACCGTTCCAGATCAACTCGAGCACACACCCAAGATCGAAATAAACAGCGGGTAATTTATTGGGCAAATAGTGAATTCTGGGTTAATTCGGGTGTTGCTTGATAATTATTGGTTTCGCCGTATGGCTGTATACAGGCCAGTGAGATACGGGGGATCTGGTGATAAATGAGGGTTCTTTGGGTGTGGGTCTAGTGGTTGCGGCCCTCTAATGTTTCTCATTACCGTGTCGCTTCTCCACGCTGGCCACGTGCTTCTCCTTGCCATGGCGTTTCTCGAGTTCAGCAATGTGCTTCTCGTTACCGTGACGTTTCTCGAGGCCTACCACGTGCTTCTCGTTGCCATGACGCTTCTCGAGGACCGCCGCGACGTGTTTCTCGTTACCATGACGCTTCTCGAGCTCGGCGATATGCTTCTCGTTGCCGTGGCGCTTCTCGAGCTCTACTACGTGTTTCTCATTTCCGTGGCGCTTCTCAAGCTCGGCGATGTGTTTCTCGTTGCCGTGACGCTTCTCAAGTACAGCATCCACATGTTTCTCGTTGCCATGGCGTTTCTCAAGAACCGCCGCGATGTGTTTCTCGTTACCATGACGCTTCTCAAGTACAGCATCCACATGTTTCTCGTTACCGTGACGTTTCTCAAGCGCAGAGGCCACGTGTTTCTCGTTTCCGTGGCGTTTCTCAAATGACGCAGCATTGGCGCTGGTCAGGAGGAGGGAGGTCAAAGCGACCAAGGCAAGGCTGACTGAGAAGAAACGCATGATTGATGGTGGAGGGAAAGAAGATCTATATGCTTGGTGAAAGCGGTGCTTGGTGCTGGCTACTAGAGATGAGGATGATACTTGCTTGGACATCCAGTGTGGCCTCTGGTGCACTTAAATAGTGCTGTAGCCGCTCACCGTGAAGCTCGGATTATTGGCCCTCCATTACATGGATACGCCTTACGGAAGTTATCCCTGGCAATTGGAATACCTGCAGAACAGCATCTCCTAAACCCGAAACTCCTGATGGCTGCTTGCATGAAGACACATGTACGCATGGCACCTTCGGGTGCACTGCATCTTTGGATCGCGGATATATCCCACCCACAATTGCCAGGCAATGACTGGATCCTGGTCAACATCATCCAGCACCAGTATCCATGTAGCGCGATCTGGATGGATCAGGTACCACTCCAGTTGCTCATTAATTTGGTGTTGGGCACAAATCACTCACTCTAACCCTCATCGGATTCATTTACAGCCAAGTTAGATCATACGCATCAAGGGACGGGGGCCTTGGAAGAATGCTAGGATACCCCCCCCCCTCGCCACCCGCATGCCCATGGTGACAACATGGCAAGTTGCATGCTATTCCTATAAATCACTTAAGTCCCTGGTTGTTTCAAACGAAGCAAGGTTTGTTTATTCTGGCGGTATTCTTGGTGACACGAGGTTTTCATCCGAGCACTCAGGCGAAGCGAACGTTGACCAACCCGTAGTAGACGTTGTCCCAGGGATAGACCCACGAGAAGACCGGCCCTTTGCTATGTCCACTTGTTCGTTAGTCTCTCATCAGGGATAGCTCGTTCCGGAGGGGGGACTTACTTTAACACGTTCCCGTACACCGCGATGAAATACCCCGTCTTCATCTCGGTGGTGAAGGTGGGGACATTCCATCGGATCTTGAACCGTTGTCTTTGGGCTTTGGAGGAGTCTGTGTGTCCGATGGTGGCGATTTTCCTGGAGCTCCCAGCCTGGATGGTGTTCAGGGACCAGAGCTCCGCGGTGAAATTCATGAAACCAAGGTCCTGCGGCAACTCCCAGGTGACATCGATCGGTTGGCCGAACTTCAGCGTGGCCCCAGCTTTGGGACTGGTGATACGGACAATCTAGAGGGTGATTCGAGATGGGTTAGCAGGGGACTGGGTGAGGCAAGGGGCCGACCATGATACCTCCCGATCCACGCAGGAGACCGCGCACAGTGCGAACAGTAGGATGGTGATTCTGTAGAGGTTTACACACTTCATTGGTGGCATCCGTAGGTCCGCCTTGGCTTTTATACATCGCCTTGGAGATATCCCACCTGAGATGAATTTATTTGGCTCACCAGGCCATGGTATCATAGGTGGCCATTCTGAAACGGGCGGCCCATACCTCATCGTCAGCGCCCTCTCCGAATTGACGTCATAGCATCCCCTCCCCCTGTCACATTCTCACCCCTGGTCCAACTCTCACCTCCGATTCCCCCACCCCGGTGGAGTGGGGGGGGGTGAGAGGACGAAATCGAACGCCGTAAGTGGAGGAAATCGGCGAGATGGCGGAGCAGGAAAAATTTTCGCTTTGGAAAAAATGGGAAAGAGGGTACGATCGGAGGGAGCGGAAACGGGGGGGGGACGAGGAAATTTTGAATAATAAGCTCGAGGAAACTGACCACCTACAAGTTTACCTAGTTCGTCGACGTCCGTGTCCACTTCCACTACCACCACCACCTCCACCACCACACCTACACCATGAGTGAATACGCCAGTGATTTCTCCATCCCCTCCAGCGGTGCTGGAAAGAAGCAACAGGTCATGGACCAAGTCAGAAGCGAGTTGGCCCTTGCCAACGCCCAGGAGCTCATCAACGTAAGTGGTCTTTCTTCAAATGGGCCGAGGAGAGTGTGGGGACTCGGTTCATCGGGTCCCCGCTGTTGAGCCCTTACCTTCGGAACCCCCAAACTCACTTCACTCTCTCTCCCTTCAGAAAATGAACGACAAATGCTTCGCCAAGTGCGTGCCCAAGCCCGGCTCCCGTCTCGACAGCGGTGAGCAAGGTTGCATCTCCAAGTGCATGGACCGCTACATGGAGGCCTGGAACACCGTCTCCCGTGCCTACATCACTCGCGTCCAACGCGAGTCCCAGAACATGCAAGGCTCCCTCTAAACTCACCCCTCATCTTTACCAAACTGGCATCAAACAGCAAATAAACATTTCTCCTTAGAGCAGTCATCGGTTTTCTCGGGTCAGCGAGGTGCACTTCCCTCGCATTTCCGGTTCGGCGAACATTTATCTGGGCAAGGTGTTGGTGAAGGAAAAGTGGTCGGGGGGAGGGAGGGAGGAGGGAGGAGGGGTTGTGGACGAGCTTTACATTGATTACAGTATGTACCTTCCGTGGTAGTGGCAACTCATCAACATTCGGGGACATTTACATATGTTTGGCCTGACTGCAAAGATGGCCGAGGGAAAATACAAGTGGTGAATGAGATATATCAAAATCCTGGACAAAAATCGATCTCCTGCCCGAGGCGGAGGCTCAGCCATCGAGGCCAGAGTTGGGTTCGGTCGACTGCGAGGTGGAGTGTTTCTAAATGCGAGGAGGAGGTCGGGGGTTAGTGGGACCGTGGGCGAGACAAACCAAACCGCGATCCCTTACTTTTTTGTATCTGGCCTTGGTGTTCTTCACCTTGACCGTGATTATCTTCACCAATTCGTCCGTCAGGTCCCGTTTCAGCACGTGGGGGAAGTGGAGCTGAGTGAAATTGTCCCACGCCGGGGACTCGTAGAGCCCGAATCGTTTCATCGTGGAGATGGCTGGCGTGTCGCAGAACGCAAAGGGGGGGGGGGGTTAGAACCTCGTCGACCTGCTGACGGGCTACACTGCGCACAGAGCCTTACCTCCCGCGTGGTTGTTCACATTGAGAAAGGTGGTGGCGTTCTTGTCGATGTAGTTCATGGCACCGGCTGCGAACTGCCTCAGCAGCACCTTCACCTTGGCACTTTCTTCCGAGGGTAGCTGGGACACTGCCGTCAAAGGTCTAGTTAGTTGTACTGGCCAACACTCGGGCTTCTTACCTGGAACAGAAACCTCTCGGTACCTGGGGTGGTTGGGGAAAGTGCGTTGCTTATACTGTTCGGGTTGGGGCGAGGGGTGGTCGAGCTGTCGGGTATATGCTGCCTACCCGGGGTGCCCTCAACCGGTAAGTGGTCGTTTCGTGAAAGGTGAGGGGGCTTCGGAGTGGTGTTGGTCAGGCTGTCCAGGGTCGCCTCGATCCCGGACACCTTGGCGTTCCAGTAATTCCCGGCGCTCGTCCGCAGCACGTACTCCAGCTTCTCCTCTACTCCATCGAGACGTTCGTGCAAGCTTCGAAAGTTCAGCGTTATCTGGGACAGCATCGCATTCTGTAGCTCCTCGAAGTACTGCTTCCAGTGAAACGGCATGTCCACCAGGCTCTCCGCGCGGAGGTCAAAGAAATGTCCGGGGTTGGTCGACAACGAAGGGTCCCCCTCAAGGGACTCCGCTGGGTGTTCACCAAAGTTCATCGCAGAAGGCGGCGGGAAGTGTCCTCTCCAGCGAGATATCAGTACAACCAATCCCGTCCGCCGTGAGCACCTATATAACCCGCCTGTGGTTGCGGTTACCATGACCATGGACCATTGGTCTTAGATGGCGGCCCAAACAAGAACTAGCCTTTTTTGTGACCCCTCATCCTGCACTTTACCATGGATTAATTGTCCCGATTCCTTCTCCATTGCCATTCCATTCCCATTCCTATTCTTTGTACTGATGAAACACGCTGACCCAACGAAACACAGGTGGCTTAGGAACGCCCATGTGCCTGCTTCAAGTAAGCCATCAACATCCACGGCACTGATGCGATTTCCCTCCAAATGAGTCATGCCATGACCGACCAATCCGCGCATTCCGGAATCGTTGCATGCCACTTGAACTTCCCGCCTTGCTTTGAATGAAACCATGCATGCATTATCTTGATTTGGGTGATGAGCGTCGCGATAGCGGCAGTTCCCTTGTATCAAACGATCCATGGCATCAAGTGTTCTGTTGGGATGAGGTGCTCTGCCTATGTTTCCATGGACATCCCAGAGTTGATTCGGCTTTGCCACCTAGGAAGTGGCACCAGAAAAACCCGCCTGCCTAGTATCAGTAAGTTGCCTAGATCACTTAGGTTGATCATCAAATGTGTCAACCACCTCACGCCTCGAAATCATCGGTTGCCTCGAGATCCGGTTTGTAACATACTAGCTAGTTCACTGTACTTATGATATCTTCGAAGTTGTCCAAACTTCAAGATTTTCCCCCATGTCGCCCCAAAAACGGTGTGTCATCTGCTGGAACCTTTCTAAATACAATATGGAGATCGGTTCCCTGAGGCTATCCAGAAAGTACATCTACTCTGTCGGGACACAGTAGAGCAGCAACAGATTTTCATGCATATGTACCAGGTCTCCAAATCGTTTTCAATGCCCTCTGATATTCATTAATATAGGCCACCAAAAAATCTGATGATGTTTTATATGATCGTTTGGCAGACCGGACATCTCATTTTCACAATATTTACCAGTACATCCAATCAGCATTTGGGACTCAATAAAAATATGCAAACTCTGGGAAAAGAGATGAAAAACATAATTATCTGAATTGTCCAGTTAGTAGATGTGATATAAACAATTGAAGTGCTAACCACTGATGAACATGTTATAGTTACCATCCTAAGTACCCTAACAGACTGATCTCAGGATCTTGTGTCCACCCTAGAGTCCAGAACTGAGGACTTGACTTTGGATTATTTATGTGTACAGACACTTGTGCACTAAACTAAGCAAATCAAATCCCAATCTAAAGGAAGTATAAGTTGCTTTATTAAGCAATATTGGCCATCCAAAGTCATGTGCACAACCCTATAAAGAAAGAAACACTGTATGTTGTAAATACTGAAAAAGGAAAGGATACTCATAGGACTGGTGCTCCTCAACAAGAGATATGAACCCAAAATATATAAACTTGAAAACACCACAGCCACTGAGTACTAACTACTCATATCTGTGATAAGTGCAGCAGCAAACAAAGATTTTCAGATGTGGCTTATTGATTCTGGAGCATCTCAACATTTGCCACACTTAAACGAACTTTATACCCATTATCTAAGGATACAAATGAAGATTTGCATGGGAGACAACAGAGCACTTAACACAAGTTAACAGAAGCTATCCAAGTAAGCCACAGTAGTGATGTTGGGTGTAAATTCTCTGCCTAGGATCAGCCAAAGACTCAGGACATAGGTGCATATGCAGCAAAATATAGGATACTTTTTTCTACAAACAACATCTCACTGCTTGGAGTTTCCTATTCTTGCAATCAGATAGGAGCCAGTCTCTGTGCCTGGTATACCCTGTTTGGTAATTGTCACTAGGCTATGATGTTTTGTAGGAGTCTTGGAAATATTGGAAGTGATTAGGAGAATAAGTAGATTGTGTGGTTTTTGTTGTAAGAGTCTTGGAGATATTGGAAGTGATTGGGAGAACAAGTAGATTATGTGGTTTTCACTTAATGATTTATTGAATGTAAAAGTAGAATTTATACTTTTACCTGGTCTTAGCATTACAAACACGTAGAATAGGTTAAGGAAGGTCCCAAGAACATGTGTGCAAAGTTTGGGGCTGTTTGGACAACTTATCTAATTTTCATGTTCTGGGCAAATATTCTAAGTAATTCCCGACAAGGAATTTGGTCAGTATTCTCTAGGATTTGAAGGTGATGATCTAAGTGACTAAGTTAGGTGAATATTTAGGTGGAAATACAAATTTTTACAACAGTTTTCACTTGATGATATATTGAATGTAAAAGTGGTATATAGAGCTCTACACAGTCTTGGCAAATATAGTATGCACAATCAGCTCAGAAAGATCCAAAGAGCATGTGTGTCAAGTTTGGGGCAGATTGGACAACTTTGCAAAATTTCATTTTTGGGGTACCTGATGTTTGGTAAATACTCCAAGTTGATTCTAACAAGGAATTTGGTCTGAGTTCTCTAAAATTTGTAACCATGATATAAACAACTTTGCTGGAGGGGTACTGGGGTGTAATTGCAAAATTTACCACACTCTCACTCAATTTAATACTTGTACAAACAAGTAATAATTGTGATCTGAGATAAGCTAATTTGTCTCCAGCAAATGGTATTGGGTGTGTTGTTGTAAATATTGTAGTTACACCTGGACATTCACCTAGTGTTGTCACTTGGGTTCTTATCTACAAATATTAGAGAGTTCTGACTAAATTCCATGTGGAGATCACTTGGAATATTTCACCAAACATTGGGTACTGCAAACATCATATTTCTCAGAGTTGTATAATAAGTACCAAGACCTGCACACATGCTCTTAGGGCCTTTGTAAGCCTATTATACTTGCTTGTGGTGCCAATATCATACTAAAGTGTAAATACTACCTTTACATTCAATAAATCACTGAGTGATAATCATATAATCTACATGTTCTCCCATTCACTTCCAATATCTCCACAACCATTACAATAGGCTTCAAGTCCCAAGTTGATACTCTAAGGAATGTCCAATACTGCTAATACTGGGATTTCTCCCTCTGCCAAAAAGTTGGATGGATCTAGCCACAAAGTACAGATGTTGAAGAAGTAGATGCTGCAATAGGAAAATGGCTTTTGAGATATTATTATAGAATGCAAATGCCCTCTTAAAGTTGTTGGAGAAGAAGCTTCAGACTATCAGCCAAAAGAACAAATTGCCTTTACCAGCATTTGCTTCAGTGTCAAAGACAGATTGCTAATTCAATACTGAAGAGCAAAAGTGGCAAGGAATGCCTAGAAGGCATTTACAGACACTGCTCAATCACGTTTAGCTGCTAAGAGACATGTTTCTTAGGCAAGAATTCCCTTTTCAGAACTACAGCTGCCACAAGAAGTAATGAAAATACTAATTAATTAATCTTCCTCGTTTGTTGATGAGATTAAGTTGGTGGGCATAGAAAGCTACTGAGGGATATGCAATGATTAGCCCCTGAATAGCCTGACACACACATCAGGGCCTTGTATATGTCATAGGCAATGTAACTAAAGATTTGGAATTCAGAGAATCAAGTGCTGATAAAAAGGCAAAAGCAGGAGCTTTAATAAGCCATGAGAGCACCAAGAAAGGTACTCAAAGTCCCTCAGAGGCAACAACAACCTCTTTTGTAGCTTTAGCAATTGGAAAGCATGCCAATCAGAGCTGGGCTTCAATAAGAAAAAGAATTAAAGTTATCCTTTGCTATTGAGTGGCTTTACTTGCTACAGATATATATCTTAAAAATAGAAGTTATTGAAGAGGTGTTGGTGATTCTACTCCATTTGAGGAGTGGCATAGGATATAAATTAGGTGTTGAAGCATCTACAAATGTTTGGTTGCACAGCATATGCCAAGTACTTTCCCAAAATCAGTCAGGATCTAGCCAAAAGTGGTCAGTTATCAATCTTGGGGTTACTGCAATGAGAGTAACACCTACAGACTCCACAGTACCAAAGCAAGGAAGCTGATCAGACACATGGATGTGTGGCTTATGAATATTCAAGATTCTCACACAAAAGATCAGTTAATGGCCATAATACAATCTCTGGTACAACAGTTGATAGGTGTGAGTTGGAGCAAAAAATGAAGAGCTTTTTCACTTCAGATGAATCTACTATCACAATTCTGCCTGAATTGGAGCCCCAAATGTCCTAGAAGTAAGAAATGCAGTATCACAAGGCCAGAGATCCAACAGGCTTAGAAATAGCACATTCCATGTATCAATGAGGGTCTAAATTAAATCTATCCCTAGTCTGTCCATATTAACATGCTCCAGACTGTGAAGGAGACCCCTAATGACCATGTGGACCAGCTTCTGGAGATCTCTAACAAGCAAGAATACCAGCCCCTAATGGAAAATCAACTAGGAACTTAGGTAAGTTTCCAATCAACCAAAATCAATTGGATGTAAGTGAGTCTCCAAGACAAACATGAGGCCTGTGATACAGCTGATATATACAAGGTGGGATTCATGGCTAATATATACTTTGAACTAACAGGACTGGACTGCACTGAGACCTTTGCACTGACAGCCAAGCTAAATTAATCAGACCAAAATTAACTATTGCAACAAAGCACAGGCTTCTTATTCTGCAAATGGATGTAAAAGCACCATAATAAGTGGGAACCTTTATGAGGACTTGTATATTGACCTACCTGACTGGTTTATTGCCCAAAATAAGCCCCATTTAGTCTGAACACTTAAAAAAACTCCATTCAGACTGAAACTATTACCAAGAGCCTGTAATTGCCATATTGATTGGAATCTGAGAGTTTCCAAAGAAGTACCACTAACAATAGTGCTTAATATAAGCCAGATGGAGCACATCCAGCACTATTAGCTTCATATATGGATAATCTTATTATAGCTACCAATATCAAAGAGGTATTGGAGGAGAATAGTTCCAGCCTTCATCAGGAGTTTTAAATGTTCAACTTAGGAGTGCACAGTTACTAGCTAGGGATGCAGCTCATCTGAGACAGAAGCGCCCAGACTACCTCCCTAAGTCAAGCTAGGGATATCCAGCATATAAAGCTAAGAAGCACCAAATGAACTGCAGAATGCCAGCAGCTACACCAATGGAGGCAAGCCTCAAATTGGTCATAGATCACCCAAGCCAAGAAACGTTTGGCCCACCAGAATGTCCATACCCCCCTGACCAATCTGTGATTGGCAGTTGGATGCATTCATGCAATAAGCATGTGCAAATATTTCTAATTTATTCAGAGTGGTCAGCATTCATAGTTGGACCATTGGATCTAATTGTAGGGCAATAATTAGGAATATATGATGTAAATTAAGAGAAACTGCTGATGTCTGCTTGAAGTACACTAGTAAGTTTCTAAAGCTGGATGGTTTAGGATACATGAGCAATGATTTTTTATGAGATCCAGAAGACCAAATGTTGACAACAGCATACAGCACACTTTACTTTAACTGTGCAATGAGATATAAAATTGTGTAAGCTACCACTTGAATCTCATTCAACAACAGAGATAGAGAATGCCAGAGCATGTGAGGATGCAAAAGTTGTGACATGCAGAGCAAAGCCTTATAAAAACTTATCAGTATGAAAAAGACCAATACTGCAGTATTACAAGAAAATCAAAGACACATTCAACCAGCTGAAGTTCCTGCTTCTCATGCTGATAAACCTACTGTACCTCTCTCAAGAGAGCATTCAAGAGGAGGTGAGACAAGCTGCTCCCACTATGAGATCCCTTCTAAGCAGAGCTTCTCTTGTAGTCATACTCAGTGTGCTTCTTCTGAAGAATGGCTCAGCTTTACCTCAGGGTGAGGTAGCTGCCACAGGGAGTGCTCTCCAGAAGAGGTGGTACAACTCTTATGGATATGATGATGACTGCTGTGATGATTGTGATGATGACTGCTATGATGACTGGGATGATGAAGATTGCTGCTGTGATGATGACTATGATGACTGTTGTGATGATGACTGCTATGATGACTGCTGTGATGATGACTGCTATGATGACTGCTGTGATGATAACTATGATGATGACTGCTATGATGACAGTTATGATGACTGCTATGATGATGACTATTATGATGACTGCTATAGTGACTATTGCTAGCTTCTGGTCTTCAAAGCAGAAGTTCTTCCATTTTGAACAGTACATGAGTTTTGGCCTATTAAGAATCTTTTGAATAAACACAATGTAAGTCTCCCAATTTTGCTGCATGGAAAGAATATATAGTGTAGGGTCAGTAAGTCCCTGCTTAGGGTCAGCTAAAAAGTAGGGTCTAGTCTAGGGTCAGCTAGTAGGGTCTGGTGGGTATGCAGCCAAATATTGGATTCTATTTTTCACAAAAGAGAAATCTCCCTACTTAGAGTTTCCCACATTTGCCATCAGGTAGGAATTGATCCCTGCACCTGACATGTACCCTGCTTGGTAGTTGCCACTAGGCTATGACAATCACTACAATGAATTTGATATTGGCCAGATTTTGTTCAGCCATTCACTACACCTGATTAAATTATCTCACTGATACCAAATATAAATTGCCTAATCCTTGACCTACACTGTCTGGGTAATAGTGATGGCAGCAGGGTGTGTGCTAAATGCAGATGCTCACTTGGATTATATCCATCAGTTGCATTGCAGTCACTGATCACACTGACCTTGTTTCACTGACCTTCCCTTGGCCTTATCAAGAGAGCATTTAAATAGAGTTGGCACAGGCTACTCCCACTTATCTTCCCAGGCTTCTCTTCTCCCTCTCATAGCAACAGCTGCCAGGCTCTCTGCTCTTCCTGATACACAACCCTTTCTCTCCTGCCACTTGCTGAGCACCTCCCATCACTATGAGATCCCTTCTAAGCAGAGCTTCCCTTGTGGTCATACTCAGTGTGCTTCTTCTGAAGAATGGCTCAGCTTTACCTCAGGGTGAGGTAGCTGCCACAGGGAGTGCTCTCCAGAAGAGGTGGTACAACTCTTATGGATATGATGATGACTGCTGTGATGATTGTGATGATGACTGCTATGATGACTGGGATGATGAAGATTGCTGCTGTGATGATGACTATGATGACTGTTGTGATGATGACTGCTATGATGACTGCTGTGATGATGACTGCTATGATGACTGCTGTGATGATAACTATGATGATGACTGCTATGATGACAGTTATGATGACTGCTATGATGATGACTATTATGATGACTGCTATAGTGACTATTGCTAGCTTCTGGTCTTCAAAGCAGAAGTTCTTCCATTTTGAACAGTACATGAGTTTTGGCCTATTAAGAATCTTTTGAATAAACACAATGTAAGTCTCCCAATTTTGCTGCATGGAAAGAATATATATTGGGCAGAGTCCCTGCTTAGGGTCAGCTAAAAAGTAGGGTCACTGGTGGGTATGCAGCCAAATATTGGATTCTATTTTTCACAAAAGAGAAATCTCCCTACTTAGAGTTTCCCACATTTGCCATCAGGTAGGAATTGATCCCTGCACCTGACATGTACCCTGCTTGGTAGTTGCCACTAGGCTATGACAATCACTACAATGAATTTGATATTGGCCAGATTTTGTTCAGCCATTCACTACACCTGATTAAATTATCTCACTGATACCAAATATAAATTGCCTAATCCTTGACCTACACTGTCTGGGTAATAGTGATGGCAGCAGGGTGTGTGCTAAATGCAGATGCTCACTTGGATTATATCCATCAGTTGCATTGCAGTCACTGATCACACTGACCTTGTTTCACTGACCTTCCCTTGGCCTTATCAAGAGAGCATTTAAATAGAGTTGGCACAGGCTACTCCCACTTATCTTCCCAGGCTTCTCTTCTCCCTCTCATAGCAACAGCTGCCAGGCTCTCTGCTCTTCCTGATACACAACCCTTTCTCTCCTGCCACTTGCTGAGCACCTCCCATCACTATGAGATCCCTTCTAAGCAGAGCTTCCCTTGTGGTCATACTCAGTGTGCTTCTTCTGAAGAATGGCTCAGCTTTACCTCAGGGTGAGGTAGCTGCCACAGGGAGTGCTCTCCAGAAGAGGTGGTACAACTCTTATGGATATGATGATGACTGCTGTGATGATTGTGATGATGACTGCTATGATGACTGGGATGATGAAGATTGCTGCTGTGATGATGACTATGATGACTGTTGTGATGATGACTGCTATGATGACTGCTGTGATGATGACTGCTATGATGACTGCTGTGATGATAACTATGATGATGACTGCTATGATGACAGTTATGATGACTGCTATGATGATGACTATTATGATGACTGCTATAGTGACTATTGCTAGCTTCTGGTCTTCAAAGCAGAAGTTCTTCCATTTTGAACAGTACATGAGTTTTGGCCTATTAAGAATCTTTTGAATAAACACAATGTAAGTCTCCCAATTTTGCTGCATGGAAAGAATATATTGGGCAGAGTCCCTGCTTAGGGTCAGCTAAAAAGTAGGGTCACTGGTGGGTATGCAGCCAAATATTGGATTCTATTTTTCACAAAAGAGAAATCTCCCTACTTAGAGTTTCCCACATTTGCCATCAGGTAGGAATTGATCCCTGCACCTGACATGTACCCTGCTTGGTAGTTGCCACTAGGCTATGACAATCACTACAATGAATTTGATATTGGCCAGATTTTGTTCAGCCATTCACTACACCTGATTAAATTATCTCACTGATACCAAATATAAATTGCCACAACCAGATCTCTTCAGCAAGTTTGACATCAAAGATCTTGGAAAATTGAGCTATTTTCTTGGAATTGAAGTCAAATTTGACAGACCTACGCAGAAAGTTGTGCTGAATCAGTCCAAGTACATGAGGGACATTCTTAGACTCTCCAAAATGGAAAATGGCAAGCCTGCAGCTATCACTAAGGACAATCACCTGAAATCAGGCAAATCCCATCCAGTTATGGATGAGAACAGCTCAAATATGGACCTAAACTTTCCCTATCAATCAATGGTTGGCAACCTAATGGACCTGATGGTGTCTGCTTGTCCAGATACTGCATTGGCAGTTGGAATAGTCAGTCAATTCATGCAGAAATATGGACCAGATCAAATTGCAGCAGTTAAGCAGATTTTCAGATATCTACAAGGTACCATAAGTATGGTACTGGAATACTCCTGAGAAGCTAATAGGCAAGAATTTGATGGTTATAGTGATTAAGATTGGGGTAGGGATCTGATTGACAGACACTCTACCACAGGATATGTTTTTCTTTATGCTGGTGCAGCTATTACTTAAGACTGCAAGAAACAACCAACTGTGGCCCTATCTACAACTGAAGCTGAATATATGGCTGCATGTCAAGCAACTAAGGAGGCTATATGGCAACAAAAACTATTCAAAGACTTAGGTTTTTATTCAGATGAGCCAAAAGGTATTTACAAAGAAGATCAAAGCTGTATTTTATTAGCTAGAAATCATACTAATCATGCCAGAACTAAGCACATTGATATACAGCATCACTCAGAGAGGAAAGCTGCAAAAAACAGCTTAGTAGAGTTAGTGTACTTCCCAACTAACAGAATGGTGGCAGATATATTGACAAAACCACTAGCTAGGCCACAATTTGTGAATCTCAGGGAGGAATTACGATTAAGAAATTATTTAGTTGAGGGGGAGTGTTGAAATATAGGACAATTTGGTAATATTCAGCAGCTAAAAACCTACTTAACAATTTTGGACTAGTTTTGGTCACTGTGGGACTAACTTACAGCGCTAACTTGGCCACTTTCTTCAGATCTATGATCTTATTATTATTTCCCTATAGTCAGGATCAAATGGGCACTATTAGTAGAAACTATGTACTAGCCCTGAAATTGTTACCGAATGCTCCTGAATATCAAGAAACCCTCCTTACTTAGTGTTACAACTGTATTACTTCCACAAAGGTATAAATACTGAGCTTCTTTATTGATAAACAACATCTCAATCTTTATCACTATTTCTTGATAGGTTCCTTATATCTAACAGGTATGTTATCACTGCCAAAACTGATGAGACCAACTGGGAAATATGACACAGGGGGCTAGAACACATTAGGGATTAGGAAATGTGCCTATTAGTGAGAAATTAATCTGTTTTGGCACAAAATATCTCAACTTCAATCAAATTGAGTGTCTGAGAGGAATATTCACATGTCAAACAAGCTAGGCAATGTTCTGAGAGCTCAGGAGACTTTAATACTTCCAAATAAAGAAAATATGTATCTAATTCCAACTGATATGCAAGAGAATTCTACAAGTTCCAGATCAGAACAGATTATCCAGTCATGAGATTGACCAAAAAAAAATGCCCCAGGATCTTGCTGGCAGGCACCCCATGGCCTTGAGGATGCTTATCTTGCCTTATGTGTGAAACCTAAGAATCTGGAACATGGTATTCAGAGTCCAGATGCTATTATATGGCAACATGCCATGCAGGAAGAGTACCAACCACCGATCAGGGTAAAACCTGCAATGCTCAGGTGTACTGGCATGTGCAGGTATAGCTTGATGCATTAGCATAGCCCTTGGCTGAGTTTGATGTGATGTTACATCTTGATGCAACTTAGCCTGCTCCAATGAACCTATGTCTAAGTGAGCAGTTTGGTTAGTTCTAGTAGGTATCTTCTAAAGCATGCACATTGATATGATGAGTGTTGACTCAATGCAGGACACTCCTGTGAGGGGCTTTAGCTGAGATTGGACTGGCATGCACTGGTGCACCAACACTGCAGGGGATGGTGGGAGATCCAGCAAGGCATGATGGCCCATTCTAGATGCAGTTGCTTGTAGCCTGAATTCTTCCTCTTGAAGCTGACCTTCTTATTCATCAAGGTACTCACTTGCACTCTGACTGATGCATTAAAACTGTTGCCTTAATGAGTCCTGTGTGTATTACTCTTGGAGACCACTTGGCTCTACAAATATATATTATAATATATTAGTCATCTCAGGCAAAAACTCATTCAGAATCTCTTTGGTTCCCAAAGTTGAGTCACAAATGGACACATCAAGCCCATACTGTGCAAATTACATGTGAAATTGTTCACACATGGCTTCCTCATCAAATCCCCTCACTCTCAGCTCATTCTTTTCTCCAATACTTCTCTTGTTATATATTGTCTTACATACATGCACTGGAATCTTGATTTAGAACTCATGCCACAGCTTACTACTCAGATTCATCCGTCTTTGTTGACTCTCTGAGGTATCCAGCTCTGCTAGATTAATGAGTAGTGCCCATATATCTGTATGAAGGCATATCATAGACACTTGCACCATACTAAAAATATTTGGCAAGAACTCAAGCAGATCCAACATTGACTTTTTTGGTGAAGACTGCACTTGTGAGCTGAGAGATGGGTTTTTTCTGGTTTATACCTAAGAAGAGTTGAGATTTGATATAGGGACCATAGTGACAGATTTGGATGCTTGTACAGTAGTATATTGGCATCAACCTAGTCTTATATGAAGTATGCATAAAAACTAATGGGATTCTTGATTTTCCAAAGATTATGCATGATGCATCTTGGATTGCATTGACACAGATAACACTACATCAGTTGCAGATTTTCTATTTGGTTATAAGCTGGTGAGTAAAGCATCAATAAAGCCACCAAGTCTTTGTTTGAGGATGATTTTTGCAACATAATGATGGAATACATGGCAACTGATGGAGGTTTAATCATAATGCATGGAAATCAGATAAATTAAGCTGATTGCACCAAATCAACTCAAATCACCTCTACTCAATCATGTACCAATTTTGATATTGTTTACTCACCTGAATGTTCTTTTCTCATCAATCTCATCACTACTGCTGGATATCCTTTTGACACATAGAGGCAATCTATACCAAGTACTATGGACCAACAACCCCAGTCTACTCTAGGGGATCACTTGTTAAGCTTCTCTACTATTACAAATACTCTTGCCCTACAAGGTTTCATCCCACCATTCATGGCAACAGAAGTTCTAAAAGCTTTCATTCCAAGCTTACAGCAATGGAGAACCACCTTGCAGAGGGTATGAATGACTTGCAGCAAGCTTGGAATACTAGGTTCAGAAGCTTCAATAGACTTCCATATCCCACAGTGTAGAGCAGCAGGTTCCATATCATGAGTATTTTGGATATCTTCCCAGGCAGGATTAACAGACTCTCTAAAGGGCAGAGGCACTTTTATTCTGGCAAATGCAAGGCGCACTGACTGAAGTTTTAGACACTGTCTGACATTGAGGGTAACATCATCTGGTTGAGTATACCATTTGCTGGGAGTAGGCAGGATAAAGCACTCTGGGTATAGTACCATCCAGAATTCAGTAGAGCAAAAAAATGTACAGCAAACCTTGCTTATATAGGAAAGGATTGCCAGAGATTAGGTTGTATTGCGGCTCATAGGAAGCCAAGAAATGGAGTGCTGAGCAAGGAGTAGAAGCCCTACAATGAGATATTTAAGCATTTCAGGGTGAGAGTAAAGCATACATTTGTCTATATAGTGAGATCCAACATATTAGCAGGTAAACTGAAAGGAAAGGCATATATAGGAGAAAACACCAGAATAAGTAAAATGGGTAAGATACTTATTAATGCACAGTATATTCATACAAGAAGATATCTGCTGAGAGAAATGTATCTGGAGCATTATAAGAGTAAATAAAGCAAGAAAAGCACTGCTCAGAGCAACATGAGTAAGATTGAGTAAAAGACCAGTAACTGAATCCTACCACTGGCAAAATTGTTGAAATCAGAGTTCCAGATAATGCCATAGAGTGCCAGATCACTCCAGCACTGTAAACAGGCTGGCACAATGCGGCACTATTGAGCAGAACAAGTCTAATATGTAGAGAGTCATGAATTCAAAGCTGCTGGTATTGTTAAAGTCTCCTGGTGGGATCCTGAAGCCTGATCTAGACTGGATCCACCTGCAAGACCAAATTACTTTTCATAGGGTATGGTTTTTGGGTGCAATAAGTTGTTACAGATGCACATCTTTAAATTGGGGGTAATTGCAAAATACTTCATGCTTCTATTCTGTAGGAGGCATGGAATGAATATAGACCAAGTGTAGAGCACCAAAAAATTAATTGATAGCACAGCATATGCTAAGAAACTGCCTGGAAATCAATCACAACTTGATCCAAAAGGTGGTGAGAACATATTTTTGGGTTAATGCAATGAGGGTATGACATAGAGACTCTGAAATGCCAAAGCAAAGATGCTGACCAGATCTAGGGATGTGCTAACTGATTAAACTTATCATTCTGACAAAATAAGTCATCTGATCATCACAAAAGCATAATTCCAAGTCTACCAGCAGTTGTAACTCATTCAGAGCAAAACATCAATAACTTTCTCACTCCAAATACTCTGCACTTGTGGTTCCGCTGGAATCAGTTCCCAGGATCATTCCAGAGGTATGAGCCCTAGATTGTAAAAGATACCCTATATAGCCCTCAACGAATGCTATGTAGTTCTGCAATGACTCAGAAATATCAAGCCCTAATGGAAAATCAAACTCAAGATTTGGCCAAATTACCAACTTTCTGAAAATTGGTTGGATGCAGATGAGTCTTCAGTGTAACATATGAGGCTGATAGTATAACTGGAACATACAAGGCAAGACTTGTGGCCATAGGATACTCTCAGACAAAATCACTGGACTACACTGAAACCTTTGCATTTGTACCTAGGTGTGATTCCATCAAATCAATAGTTGCAGTTACAGCCAAGTATAAGTTTGTTATTCTTCAAATTGATGTAAGAACCCTTTTTGAAACATAAATTTGATGACAACATGCACCTGGACCAGTCTAATGGGTTTGCTGACTAATATGATCCCTGTTTGGGCTGCAAGCTTAAAAAACCTTCATACAGTCCATGTAAGTCACCTAGAGCCTGGATGTACAAGATTGACTCTTATCTGGAGTCCCTGAGTTCCCAATGAAGTACTGCCTACTAATGCTTCTACTATAGCCACACAAATCAAGTCCAGTTCTATTTGCTCTAAATGTCAATGTTCTTGGCATAGCCATTTTGATCAGATTATAATGCAGCAGTTAAGCAAACTTCCAGATACTCAAGGGGAGCTACTAGTATATGTTTAAGGTACACAAATAAGGATTCACAAGAGGATCTTTTGAGATACTCTGATGCAGAATGAGGAAAAACTCAGAAGACAGGAGATTCACCACCAGATACATCACTGTGAAAAATCCCAAACATGGAATTCATTGAACTTTCAGCTGGTACTCTGCTTGTATTCTAAAGTTACTTTGCTGATATTCAGCTGATGTTTTTGGTTCAACATTTGAAATGCAATTTTTGTATATGCTAAAACTGATAACATAGATACCAGACATCATTTCATACTGGAATTTATAGAGAACAACTCAGCTAACTTAACTTACTGCCCTACAGATAAAATGATTGTGGGCATATATACAAAGCCATTAGCTGTAGACAAATTTGAATATATCAGTTCACAATTTGGACTTGGTAGTATGAATTTTCATGTGAGCAGGAATGTTGCAAAGCTTGTATTATAACTGAACGCTCACTTTGAGCATCACCTGCAAATCTTGAAGTGTTCTGACCATATATTTTGCTGGGACTTGGAATATTTTCACATTGATTCAAGCATTAAGTGAAAACTGATGTAAAGTATGTAACTCTACCAAATACTCACCCAACTTAGTCACTTAGATTCATACCTACAAATCTAGGAGAATACAGACCCAATTTTTTGTTGGATTTATTTTGAGAATTTTCATGCTCTGGGTACCTGCTATCTTGATGAAATTATTCCAAGCTGTCCAAACAGCCCAAAGATTTGCACACATATTCTTGGGACCTTCTTAAGCATATTTGGTATGTTTGCTCTGCCAATACTATGTAAAAGAATTAACACTACTTTTACATTCAATAAAATTTTTAGTGGAAACCACATTATCTACTTGTTGTCCTAATCACTTCCAATATTTCCAAGTCTCTTGAAACATTTACAAGCAGGTGTGAAAAGGTCAGGGGCCTTTGTACAAAACTAATATATGTTGCAATTTAAGAAGTGATTTGGATATAAGGAACTTATCAAGAAATAGTGATAATAGTTGAACTTTTGTTTATTCATAAAGAAGCTCAGTATTTATACCTTTGTAGAAGTAATACAGCTGCAACACTAAGTAGGGAGGGTTTCTCAATATTCAGGAGCATTCTGTAACAGTTTCAGGGTTAGTACATAATGTTTGGTAATAGTGCTAATTTGATCCTGACTATAGGGGAATAATCATAAGATCATATATCTGGAGAAAGTGGCGAAGTTAAGGCAGTAAATGAGTCCTACAGTAACTAAGACTAGCCTAGAATTGTTAAGTAAATTTTTAGCTGCTGAATGATACCAAATAGTCCAATATTTCAACAATATATTCATTTTCCACATACCCAATGTTGCAATAAGATATGCCTAGCAATGAGGATAATATTGGCTGGACAAATTACTCCAAGAGCTGCTTTCTGCTCTAAGAAATATTGGCAGTAGCTCTACAGGGTTCTACTAGAAGTATAAATACTCTATTTACACTTGATACACAGAAAACAAATATCATGCAGATTTCTAGTTGTCGTAACCATTTCCTCTACTCTATAGAGTGCTGCTGCATCATTAGCATGAGTGCAAAGCTGGGTGGCTTTTGGGAAGCTTTCATAGTATTTATTGTTGTAATTCTTTAGTTGACACCTAAATATTCATGTTAGCTTAGCCACATATCCTATTCCATGATTAATATTCTGTGATAACCAAACTTCTTATTGGGATCAATTTAGAATATTCTCAGCAAATTATCAGGTACCCAGCTTATGACCTTGCTCAAGGATGTTCAAAGTACCCCATACTTAGCACACATTCTTGAGACCTTCCTTAACAGACTGTACATGCTTGTATTGTTGTAAGAGTTTTGGACAAATTGCAAGTGATTGTGTGAACAAGTAGATTATGTGGTTTTTGCTTAATGATTTATTGGATAGAAAAGTAGTATTTATACTTTTATATGATCTTAGCATTACAAACACATAGAATAGGCTAAGGAAAGACACATGAACATGTGTGCAAAGTATGGGGCTGTTTGGACAGCTTATCCAATTGTTATGTTCTGAGTACCTGATATTTTGGTGAAAATATTCCAACCAAATCCCCACAAGGAATTGGATATTACTCAAGTGACTAAGTTGGGTGGATAGTTAAGTGAAATTACAAATTTTTTCAACACTCCTACTCAGCTAAATGTTCATACTGACTAGTCTTAGTTTTGACCTAAGATGTTCAAACTTGTCTCTAGCTAATGGTTTGGTAAATATGTCTGCAATCATTTCATCTGAATGACAGTAAACTAAGCTAACTAAGTTAATCTCCATAGCTTCTCCTATGAAATGATGCTTAATAGACTTGTTCCATTGGGCATTGCCAAATAGTACAAGCCTGTTTATAGTGCTGGATTGATCAGGCACTCTATGGCACTATCTGGCACTATAATTTCTAACATAATGCCAGTGGTAGGATATAGTTACTGGTAATTTTATTTTATCTTAGTTATGTTGATCAGAATAGTGCATTCCTTGCTTTATTTACTCTTCATAATGCTTCAGACACATTTCTCTCAGTAGATGTCTTCTAGTATGAATATACTGTGCATTGATAGGTATCTTGACTAGATTACCTATTCTGCTGTTTTCTCCTATAAATGACTTTCCTCTGAATTTACCAGCCAATATGCTGAATTTCTGCAAATATTCAAGTGTATGCTCTACCCTCACTCTGAAATGATTAAATATCTCATTGTAGAGCTTCTGCTTCCTACTAAGCACACCAATCCTTGGCTTCCTATATGCTGCAATACATCCTATTCTCTGACAATCCTCTCCTATATAAGCTAAGTCTGCCACATATTTCTCCCCTCTACTGAATTCTGGCTGATTCTCTACCCAGAGTGCTCTGTCATGACTATCTCCAGCAAATGGCCCACTAAACCAGATGATGTTACCCTCAATATCAGATAGTACTTGAAACTTCACACAGTGGCCTGGCCAGTATAAAAGTGCCTCTGCCCTCCAGAAGGTCTGTTCATCTTGACTGGGAAGGTTTCCAAAGTACTCCTATATGGTACCTGTTCCTGAACACTCTGGGATATGGAAGTCTGTTGGAGTTTCTGAACCTAGTATTCCAAGCTTGCTCTAAGTCATTCAAACCCTCTGCAAGGTGGTTCTCCATTGTGGTCAAGAATGAGCTGAGAGTGAGGAGGTTTGATGAGGAAGCTGTGCAGGAGCAATTTTGCATGCAATTTGCACAGTATGGGCTGAACGTGTCTGTTTGTGCCTCAAATCTGGGAACCAAAGACATTTTGAATGAGTTTTTGCCTCATATGACTAATGTACTATGTGATATATTAGTAAAGCTAAGTGGCTTTCAAGAGCAATATACACAGGACTCATCCAGGCAACAGTTCCAAAGTATCAGACAGAGTGTAGGTGAATACCTTGAGGGATCAGAAAGTGAGCTTCAAGAGGAAGAATACAGACCGCAAGCAACAGGGTCTAAATTGCGCCAGCACTCTTTGCTGGATTCCTTACCATCCCTTGCAACTTCAGCACGCCAGTGCACATCAGTCCAAACTACATCAGCACCCTTCATAAGAGCACCTTGCATCAAGTCAACATGTGTTGGGTCAATGCATGCACTTCAGAGCAAAACCACCAGAACTTGCTAAACTGCTCATTTATACACAAGTACATTGGAGCAGGCCAAATTGCATCAACAAGCAGCATCACATTGAACTCAGCCAAAGGACCATTCCAGCACATCAAGGAGCGCCTGTGTGTGCCATAACACCTGACCATCAGCAAGTTTCTTCTGGTGAAATGACTGATGATGACTCATACAAAGTACATCCACCACCTAAGTCTTTGGCAAGTAAAATAACATGTCAGCATGTTGCACTGCAGGCTGGTTCAGTAGCATCATCTGGAGCCATTAAGCAAGGCCAAGCTGCAGCATTGCATTCATCAGCTAGGAGGCAAAATACTGACTACAAATACACAAGTAGCCAAGCGGATAGTCTACAAGGAAGTAGTTTAGGTGTTTAAAGTGAATAACTTCCAAATGCTTTGGTAGTAATCCCTGTGGGAAAAAAACCAAGGAGAAAATTATGCAATTGCATTGAATTGCTATTATTTGTCATGATCTGAGCAATGCATTTTTTTTGCAATCCAACTCAAGCCATTGCAATCAGTGATCACTTAATTTTTGATAAAAGCAATATCAAGGTTGTCTGCACATTTGAGACAGAACCCTTATAAATAGGCACCCTGCATATATGTACATTATTGGTTACACCAGTGCAGCCATTTAATCTGTTTTGCACCTGTTCATTAATTGCTGAGATCCCATCCAATTGGAGTGATGGTAACCATAATGGTAAGTATCAGTGTAGTTTATAGTGTGATACGCATTTATTTCCATTTACATTAAAGAAATGTATCCAAATACCAGATTTTACCTACTATAATAGTGGTATCCAATTGTGCATGTGATGCAAACATTACAAGTTGGTGCAATCATCCATGCCAACCTCATTGTGTCAGATTGTGCCATAGTATGCAAGATTGTCCCCCAAGGTGCAAAATTGTCCAAGAGCAATCCTGCCTACTGGTAGCTATAGAATTGGGCCCTATTGTTCTTTGAGGCTATGGATTGCGCTGCACACCCTGGCACATTACAATGGAACAAGTCTAATATCTATGTGCTTGGTTCTAACATGAAAAGTAGGATTTCTACCTAACTGTATATATCCTTGATAATCCTGAAATAACTTAATAGGTGTTTTTTGATATAGGCCTACATCTGTAAAAAGCTTTCTTAACCACATTGCTTCTTTTGTATCTTCACAGGCTGCCATATACTCTGCCTCTGCAGTAGAATCTGCTATGATTGGTTGCTTTCTTGAATTCCATGAAATTGCTCCTTTACAGTAAAGAAAGGTGTATCCTGTGGTGGATCTTCTGTCTTCCAGAATTTGTCCCCAATCAGCATCAGAGTATCCCACATGATCCTGTTCTGAACCTTTATTAGTGTATCTTAAGCAGATATTAGCAGCTCCTTTTAGGAATCAAAAAATCCACTTAACTGCTGCAATATGATCAGAACCATAGTTGTGATTGTGCCAGCTGACAACTCCCACTGAGTATGAGATATCTGGACATGTTCCCAGCATGTTATACATCAGACTGTTGACCATCAATTGATAAGGAAAGTCAGGGCTTTCAGATGGCACCAAGCTCTCTTATTTTGTTACATTTTGACCATGCTAAGGTTTGTCTTCATTGAGGTAGTTGCCAGTTTGCAGTTTTCCATTGGTACTTCTTTAGTATATCTGTGAATATACTTGGATTGGCGTAGGGTCATAATCTGGATACATCTGTTTATGGAGAACTTTATCCCTGAAGTAGTAACTGACTTCTCCTAGATTGGACATCTTCAACTACTTAGATAGGCTGGATCTATTCTCTTCCAATGTTGCTAGGTCAGTTGGCATCTATAATAAGATCATCCACATACACAGCTAATAGAGCTGGATTTGCTCTATCTGGCTTATAGTATATACTATAGTCAGCATTACTCTTTTGACACTCAAAGATTCCATATAAGAATCTATTTTGCAATTCCAGGCTCTTGGAATTGTTTAAGACCAAATAGAGATTTTTTAAGCTTGCAGACCAAGTGGGGTGACCTTTGTCAGCAAAACTGTCAGGCTGGTACATATACATGTCCGCATCAAGTTCTCCATTCAAAAAAGCAATTTTTAAATCCATTTGATGTATAAAGAATTTATATTTGGCTGCAAAAGCCAATATCAATATGATGGAATTAAACTTAGCTTCCGGTGCAAGGGTCTCAGTATAGTCACAACCTTTTGCTTGAGACTATCCTTTGGCCACAAGTCTTGCTTTGAAACCTTCAATGGAGCTTTCAGCCTTGTATTTTGTCTTCAAGACCCATATGCATCCAATTGATTTTTGGTTGATCAGTCACTTAGCTAAGTCCCAATTTTGATTTTCCATCAGAGCCTGATATTCCTCAGTCATTGCAGATCTCCAAACCTCTGTCTGAGGGCTATTTAGAGCCACTTTTATAGTCTGGGGCTCATCAACATGGACTGAATACACATAAGCTAAGTTTGTACCCTCATTGATATAGTGACTTGGCTATTTCTTGTCTGATAGAATCTCCAGGCATTTGATACTGGAATAATCACTTCTAGGATATTCCTGGGCACTGCTTCAGACTGACCCATGGTTGTAGAGTCCACTGGAGTGAAAATCTTCATTGTTTTGCACTAATTTAATCCTGACAATTGGTGGACTTATGATCAGATTTTGTCATCATCTGATGTAATTTTTTGTGAAAGTTTTGAATTTTCATCAAACAACACATTCCTGGGCTTGATAAGCTTCTTTGCTTTGATATTGTAGAGTCTGTATGCTTTACTCTCATTGCAGTAACCCAAAAATACGCATTTTACACTTTTTGGCTGAAATTTTGACTGATTTCCAGGCAGTACCTTGGTATATGCAGTACACCCAAATATTCTTAGTTGTTCAGCACTTGATCTGTGCCCATACCATGCTTCATATGGAGAAGAATCACAAAGTGCACTATTATAACTTCTATTCTTTATTGTAAGAGTCTTGGAGATATTAGAAGTGATTGGGTGAACAAGTAGATTATGTGGTTTTCACTTGATTATTTATTGAATGTAAAGTAGTATTTATACTTTTACCTGGTCTTGGCATTACAAACACATAGAATAGGTTAAGGAAGGTCTCAAGAACATGTGTGCAAAGTTTGGGGCTGTTTGGACAACTTTGAGAATTTTCATGTTCTGGGTACCTGGTATTTTGGTAAAAATATTCCAAGTAAATCCCAACAAGGAATTTGGTCAGTATTCTATAGAATTTGAGGGTAATGATCTAAGTGACTAAGTTAAGTGAGTATTTAGGTGGAATTACAAATTTTACAACACTCCCACTCAGCTAAATGTTCATACTGACTAGTCCAAATTTTGACCTAAAATATTCAAACTTGTCTCTAGCAAATGGTTTGGTAAATATGTCTGCAATCATCTCACCTGTAGGACAGTAAACTAAGCTAACTAAGCTATTCTCTATAGCTCCACATATGAAATGATGTCTGATATCTATGTGCTTGGTCTTAGCATGAAAAGTTGGATTTTTACTTAATTGTATACTTCCTTGTTTATCTTGAAATAAGGTAATAGACAGTTTTTGACATAGGCCTAAATCTTTAAAAAGCTTTCTTAACCACATTACTTCTTTTGTAGCTTCACAGGCTGCCATATACTCTGCCTCTGTGGTGGAAAGTGCTACGGTTGGTTGCTTTCTTGAATTCCATGCAATTGCTCCTTTACAGTAAAGAAAGGTGTATCCTGTGGTGGATCTTCTGTCTTCCACAATTCTTTCCCAATCTGCATCAGAGTATCCCAGAAGATCCTGGTCTGAATCCTTATAAGTGTATTTTAAGCAGATATCAGCAGTTCCTTTTAGGTATCTGAAAATCCACTTAACTGCTGCAATATGATCAGATCCATAGTACTGATTATGTTGGCTGACAACTCCCACTGAATATGAGATATCTGCACATGTTCTAAGTATAATATACATCAGACTGCCAACTATAGATTGATAAGGAAAGTCAGGGCTTTTAGATGGCACCAAGCTCTCTTGATTTGGTTGAGTTTTGACCAAGTCAAGGCTTGTCTCCATTAGGGTAGCTGCCAGTTTACAGTCTTCTGTTTGGTACTCCTTTAGTATATTTTGAATATACTTGGATTGGCTTAGGTTAATAGTCTGGGTACTTCTGTCTATGGGGAACTTAATCCCTAAGTAGTAACTAAGTTCTCCTAGATTGGACATCTTGAACTCCTTAGATAGGCCGGATTTAGTCTCTTCCAATGTTTCTAGGTTATTGGCAATGTGGTGGTGTATAAGTCCAAGAGAGAGCGTCCAACACTTCTCAAGTGTTTTGTGTGTGGGGTGTTCACTAGGTGCAATAACCTCTGGCAAAAGCTTGCTAGGAATACTTGGGTTCTGTCTCTAATCTAATGTGAAGGGGAATAAAGCCACAAGCTTGTCAAGGGAAAACTATTGAGCCACAATACCCAACTTAGTTGGCATATTAGCAAAAGTATGTGCTGGGTTCAGCGTCCTTTGAGATGACAATGTACTAAAGCTTCCAAAGTCAAAACAACTGTAAACTCCACCAGCAGGGACTTGATAAGAATGCAGCTGTGGTCAATAGTTACAAAGACAGAAAAGTATCTTTGCCTGTACAAGATCAAACTTGTGAAAGAATTAAATAAAATAAAAGATACCCACTCTGAGTATTCCTCACAAGTAGTGCCTCCAAGATGAGTTGGCTGTCAGCGTGATTTCCTGGGAGTGTCCTGTGGTCTGGGGTTGGAAGTTCAGGTAGCACCCGGTAGCAGTTATCACACTAATCAACAAGTTGGTATATTGATAAAAGGGATGATGATTTATTGTTGAGGGATAGCCTCCCTTATATACTTTTCTTACTGCCTAAGTGATTACCAATCATGGTGTTCTAGAAGGTTCCGGATATCAGTAGAAATCTTAATGACATCAGAATGACCTAAGAATGTTCTAAGTAGGTGCCGGAAGGTTCTAAGAGGCACAGCACATCCAACCAATCAGGAATCAGTATTCTGAAACCTGTGTAACATAGGGATACCATACATGGTATGGAAATGGTAGGGATGGTGATACGGGGTGACCATGTGTCATGGGTACTGGCGTGGGTACTTGCCTAATATAGAAGCACTTATAGCTAGTAATCTTACATAAAGTGAGGGGTAACTTATGCAATAAGGTAAGCAGGTATGATAGTCAACCGGCTTATGGGATAGTACTGATCAGGTAAGACAAATGGGATAAAACTAAAATAAGTGTAGTAGAGATAAAGGGAAGTAGAAAATAAGGGAATGAGCACATCCGTCAGTGGGTGTCACTGTCACCCCACTACAGTGGCTATAATAAGATCATCCACATATAGAGCTAATAGAACTGGATTTGCTCTATCTGGCATATAGTATATACTATAGTCAGCATTACTCCTTTTGAAACTCAAAGATTCCAAATAAGAATCTATCTTGCAATTCTAGACTCTAGGTGATTGTTTGAGACCATATAGTGACTTTTTAAGCTTGCAGATCAAATGGGGGTTATCTTGGTCAACAAACCCATCAAGCTGGTCCATATACATGTCCTCATCAAGTTCTCCATTCAAAAATGCAGCTTTTACATCCATTTGATGAATAAAAAACTTATATTTGGCTGCAATAGCGAATATTAATCTGATGGAATTAAACTTGGCTACCAGTGCAAAGGTCTCAGTATAGTCAAGTCCTTTTGTTTGAGAGTATCCTTTGGCTACAAGTCTTGCTTTGTATCTTTCAATTGTACCATCAGCCTTATATTTTGTCTTGAAAACCCATCTGCATCCAATTGATTTTCAGTTGACTGGTAATTTGACCAAGTCCCAAGTCTGATTTTCCATTGGGGCCTGATATTCCTCAGTCATTGCATATCTCCAAAACTTTGTCTGAGGGCTATTTAGGGCCTCTTTTACAGTCTGGGGCTCATCAATATGGACTGAATAGGCATAGGCTAAGTTTGTACCCTCATTGATATAGTAATTTGGGCTATTTCTTGTCCGATTGGATCTCCGGGCATTTAATACTGGAATTATCACTTCTGGGATATTCCTGGGCACTGATTCTGGCTGAACCATGGTTGTAGAGTCCTCTGGAGTGAAAAAATTTCATTGTTTTGCTCTGATTTAATCCTGATAATTGATGGACTTGGGATCAGATTTTTGTCATCATCTGATGTCATTTTTTGCAAAAATTTTGAATTTTCATCAAATAACACATCCCTTGGCTTGATTAGCTTCTTTGCTTTGGTATTGTAGAGTCTGTATGCTTTACTCTCATTGCAGTAACCCAAAAGTATGCATTTTACACTTTTTGGCTCAAGTTTTGACTGATTTCCTGGCAGTTTCTTGGCATATGCTGTACACCGAAATATTCTTAGATGATCTGCACTTGATCTGTATCTATACCATGCTTCAAATGGAATAGAATAACAAAGTATTCTGCTATAACTCCTATTTTTAAGATATACAGCAGTGGCAACTGATTCCGCCTAAAAGTCATAAGATAATTTTTGATCATGGACCATAGATCTTACCATATCAATTATTGATCTGTTAGCACATTCTGCTACTCCATTTTGCTGTGGGGAGTATGGTACAGTAGTCTCTTGCTTTACCCCATGAATTTTGCAGAAGTGAATGAAATGTTTTGAGGTATATTCTCCACCATTGTCAGAGCATAATTTCTTGATTTTTTCACTAGTTTCTCTCTCCACCATGGCTTTAAGCTCCCTGAACTTAGACAGAGCTTCTTCCTTTCTCTTCATGAAGTAGACCCATGTGTATCTTGTATAATCAGCAATAAAAGTGATTAAATACTTCATCCCACCTAAGGATAAATTTTGCATAGGTCCACACAGATCTGAGTGAACTAGACTAGCTTTTTCTTAGTTTTGATCAACCCAGAGCTCTTGAACAGTTGTCTGGCTTGTTTCCCATATATGCAAGCTTCACAGTGCTCCAAATTAGCTGAGGGATCAGTTTTTACTCCAGAGATTAGCTAAACTTTGATCATTTTACACAAATAATCAAAATTGATGTGCCCAAATATCCTGTGCCAAAGCATTGGTGTTTCTTCATTTGAGTTACTTATATTGGCTTCCAGATATGATGGAATATTAGTCAACTT
>MCFE01000426.1:0-77460 GCA_002104905.1 Basidiobolus meristosporus CBS 931.73 | reverse complement strand
AGAGATTATCAGCAAAAGAAGCCTGAATATGGAAATGCTGCAACAACTGAGATAGACTATTCATATCTGCACTAAATATGACCACAAACAAGGATTCTCAGACGTGGTATATTGACTCTGGAGCTTCTCAACACTTTACACACCAAAAAGAACTTTTTACCCAATATCAAGAAATTCCAATTAAGAAGGTTTTCATGGGTGACAATAGAACACTTGATGCAGTGGGAGAAGGAACTATCCAAGTAAACCTTAGAAGCAGTGAAGGAAGCCATACACTGACCTTTAAAGAAGTACTCTATGTACCAGAAATAGCCAAGAACCTACTCTCTGTAAGCAAGGCCACAGCAGAAGGACTCAGTTTCAGTTTTGACAATTCTGGATGCAGGATCACTGATCAAAATGGTGCTCATATTGCTTTGGGCATCAGAGATCAGAATCTATACAAGTTGACTTATATTCCATCATATTTGGAAGCCAATATAAGTAACTTAAATGAAGAAACACCAATGCTTTGGCACAGGAGATTTGGACACATCAATTTTGATTATTTGCGCAAAATGATCAAAGATCAGCTAATTTCTGGAGTGAAAATTGATCCCCCAGCTAATTTGGAGCACTGTGAAGCCTGCATATATGGGAAACAAGCCAGACAACCGTTCAAGAGCTCTGGGTTAATCAAAACTAAGAAAAAATTAGATCTAATTCACTCAGATCTGTGTGGACCTATGCGAAATTTATCCTTAGGCGGGATGAAGTATTTAATCACTTTTATTGATGATTATACAAGATACACATGGGTCTACTTCATGGAGAGAAAGGAAGAAGCTCTGTCTAAGCTCAGGGAGTTTAAAGCCATGGTGGAGAGAGAAACTGGTGAAAAAATCAAGAAAATACGCTCTGACAATGGTGGAGAATATACCTCAAAACTCTTCATCCACTTCTGCAAAATTCATGGGATAAAGCAAGAGACTACTGTACCATACTCCCCACAGCAAGATGGAGTAGCAGAACAAGCTAACAGATCAATAATTGATATGGCAAGATCTATGATCCATGATCAAAAATTATCCTATGATTTTTGGGCGGAATCAGTTGCCACTGCTGTATATCTTAAAAATAGGAGTTATAACAGAATACTTTGTGATGCTACTCCATTTGAAGCATGGTATGGATACAGCCCAAGTGCAGAACATCTAAGAATATTTGGGTGTACAGCATATGCCAAAAAACTGGCCAGAAATCAGTCAAAATTTGAGCCAAAAAGTGTAAAATGCATATTTTTGGGCTACTGCAATGAGAGTAAGGCATACAGACTCTACAATACCAAAGCAAAGAAGCTGATCAAGTCCAGGGATGTGTTGTTTGATGAAAATTCAAAATTTTCACAAAAAATGACATCAGATGATGACGAAAATTTGATCTCAAGTCCACCAATTGTCAGGATTGAATTAGAGCAAAACAATGAAAATTTTTTCACTCCAGAGGACTCTACAACCATGGTTCAGCCAGAATCAGTGCCCAGGAATATCCCAGAAGTGATCATTCCAGTATTAAATGCCCGGAGATCCAACCGGACAAGAAATAGCCCAAATTACTATATCAATGAGGGTACAAACTTAGCCTATGCCTATTCAGTCCATATTGATGAACCCCAGACTGTAAAAGAGGCCCTAAATAGCTCTCAGACAAAGTTTTGGAGATCTGCAATGACTGAGGAATATCAGGCCCTGATGGAAAATCAAACTTGGGACTTAGTCAAATTACCAATCAACCAAAAATCAATTGGATGCAGATGGGTCTTTAAGACAAAATACAAGGCTGATGGTACAATTGAAAGATACAAAGCAAGACTTGTAGCCAAAGGATACTCTCAAACAAAAGGACTTGACTATACTGAGACCTTTGCACCGGTAGCCAAGTTTAATTCCATCAGATTAATATTGGCTATTGCAGCCAAATATAAGTTTTTTATTCATCAAATGGATGTAAAAACTGCATTTTTGAATGGAGAACTTGATGAGGACGTGTATATGGACCAGCCTGATGGGTTTGTTGACCAAGATAACCCCCATTTGGTCTGCAAGCTTAAAAAGTCACTATATGGTCTCAAACAATCACCGAGAGCCTGGAATTGCAAGATAGATTCTTATTTGGAATCTTTGAGTTTCAAAAGGAGTAATGCTGACTATAGTATATACTATAAGCCAGATAGAGCAAATCCAGTTCTATTAGCTCTATATGTGGATGATCTTATTATAGCCACCAATAACCTAGAAACATTGGAAGAGACTAAATCCAGCCTATCTAAGGAGTTCAAGATGTCCGATCTAGGAGAACTTAGTTACTACTTAGGGATTAAGTTCTTCATAGACAGAAGTACCCAGACTATTACCCTAAGCCAATCCAAGTATATTCAAGATATACTAAAGAAGTACAAAATGGAAGACTGTAAACCGGCAGCTACCCCAATGGAGACAAACCTTAACTTGGTCAAAACTCAACCAAATCAAGAGAGCTTGGTGCCATCTGAAAGCCCTGACTTTCCTTATCAATCTATGGTCGGCAGTCTGATGTATATCATGCTTGAAACACGTCCAGATATCTCATATTCAGTGGGAGTTGTCAGCCAACATAATCAGAGCTATGGATCTGATCATATTGCAGCAGTTAAGCGGATTTTTAGATACCTAAAAGGAACTGCTGATATCTGCTTAAGATACACTTATAAGGATTCAGAACAGGATCTTGTGGGATACTCTGATGCATATTGGGGACGAAATTTAGAAGACAGAAGATCCACCACAGGATACACCTTTCTTTACTGTAAAGGAGCAATTTCATGGAATTCAAGAAAGCAACCAACCGTAGGACTTTCTACCACAGAGGCAGAGTATATGGCAGCCTGTGAAGCTACAAAAGAAGCAATGTGGTTAAGAAAGCTCTTTACAGATTTAGGTCTATGTCAAAAAACGCCTATTACTTTATTTCAAGATAATCAAGGATGTATACAATTAGGTAGAAATCCAACTTTTCATGCTAGAACCAAGCACATAGATATTAGACATCATTTCATACGTGAAGCTATAGAGAATAACTTAGTTAGCTTAGTTTACTGTCCTACAGATGAATTGATTGCAGATATATTAACCAAACCATTAGCTAGAGACAAGTTTGAATATCTTAGGTCAAAATTAGGACTAGTCAGTATGAGCATTTAGCTGAGTGGGAGTGTTGTAAAAATTTGTAATTCCACCTAAATATTCACCTAACTTAGTCACTTAGATCATTACCCTCAAATCCTAGAGAATACTGGCCAAATTCCTTGTTGGGATTTACTTAGAATATTTTCACCAAAATGCCAGGTACCCAGAACATGAAAATTCTCAAAGTTGTCCAAACAGCCCCAAACTTTGCACACATGTTCTTGGGACCTTCCTTAACCTATTCTACGTGTTTGTAATGCCAAGACCAGGTAAAAGTATAAATACCACTTTTACATTCAATAAATCATTAAGTGAAAACCACATAATCTACTTGTTCTCCAAATCACTTCCAATATCTCCAAGACTCTTGCAACAGCTGTGAGGCTGTCAAAATACCGTCAAGTTTCTTGCCATATAAGGCAATTGGAAGTCCTGGCCAACTGGATCCACTTAAAATAGTAATAGAGTGCTGAAAGACCGCAACAATAACATGCAAATATCTTCACAGCACCAATCAAAAATTGTCAAGTTTTATCCCTTTATTTGGCTGAAAAATTTGCAAAACACCGTCATGATCTTGTTATAAGATCATCAGGAGGGTCACTAATTCCAAGCTGCTGTTATTATGACAGTCTCTGAATGGGATCTTGACGGATGATCTGGATTGGATCCACCTGTGGGACCAAATTATTTTTCATAGGGAATTCCAATTAAAAATGTTTCCATGGGTGACAATAGAACACTTGAAGCAGTGGGAGAAGGAACAATGCAAGTAAATCTTAGAAGCAGTGAAGGCAGCCATACACTGACCTTTAAAGAAGTACCCTAGGTACCAGAAATAGCCAAAAACCTACTATGTGTAAGCAAGGCCACAGCAGAAGGACTCAGTTTCAGCTTTGACAATTCTGGATGCAATATCACTGATCAAAATGGTGCCCATATTGCTTTAGGTATCAGAGATCAGAATCTATAGAAGTTGACTTATGTTCCATCATATTTGGAAGCCAAAATAAGTAACTTAAATGAAGAAACACCAATGGTTTGGCACAGGAGATTTGGGCACTTCAATTTTGATTATTTGTGCAAAATGATCAATGATCAGCTAATTTCTGGAGTGAAAATTGATCCTCCAGCTAACTTGGAGCACTGTGAAGCTTGCATATATGGGAAACAAGCCAGACAACCATTCAAGAGCTCTGGGTTGATCAAAACTAAGAAAATTTAGATCTAATTCACTCAGATCTGTGTGGACCTAGGCAAAATTTATCATTAGGCAGGATGAAGTATTTAATCACTTTTATTGATGATTATACAAGATACACATGGGTCTACTTCATAAAGAGAAAGGAAGAAGCTCCATCTCAGTTCAGGGAGCTTAAAGCCATGATGGAAAGAGAAACTGGTGAAAAAGTCAAGAGAATATGCTGCAGTGGTGTAGAGGTATTCCTGGGAGAAGCTACACAACTCAAGGTGTGTGATGTGTCTGATGGGTGCAATAACCTCTGTGTCTAAACTGCTGGTGTTTATGTCACTATGGTAAAAGCTCCTGCTTCTCTAGCTTCCTAGGTGCTCCAAGTGTCTCCAAAGGCCTCTGTGTGTCTTGTGCACTACCCTGAAAGGCTCCTTGATGGCAGGTCTAGATGTGCTGCTGAAGGCAGGTGCAGTGATCAACCTGTTGTAAGAGTCTTGGAGATATTGGAAGTGATTTGGAGAACAAGTAGATTATGTGGTTTTCACTTAATGATTTATTGAATGTAAAAGTAGTATTTATACTTTTACATGGTCTTGGCATTACAAACACGTAGAATAGGTTAAGGAAGTTCCCAAGAACATGTGTGCAAAGTTTGGGGCTGTTTGGACAACTTTGAGAATTTTCATGTTCTGGGTACCTGGTATTTTGGTGAAAATATTCTAAGTAAATCCCAACAAGGAATTTGGTCAGTATTCTCTAGGATTTGAAGGTGATGATCTAAGTGACTAAGTTAGGTGAATATTTAGGTGGAAAATACGAATTTTTACAACACAACCACTAATCAATATGGTAGAAGTGTTACTGATACAAGTGATGATTTATTGACAAGGGATTGCATTCCCTTAAGTACTTTTCCTGATTGCCAAGTGATTACTAATGACAAGGTTCTAGAAGATTCTAGGCATCAGTGGAATTCTTGATGACATCACTATGAACTATAAATATGCCAAGAATGTCCTGGAAGGTTCTAAAAGGCACAGCACATCCAACCAATTAGGGATCAGTAGTCTGAAAGCTGTGCAACATAGAAATACCGTATATGGCATTGCAATGGTAAGGATGGTAACACAGACCTAGGTCATGTGTCACAGGTGCTGACATGGGTACTTGCCTTATGTGGATACATATACTGATCACAAAGCTGAATAACATCTGGGATAACTAATGCTAATAACTAATCAGGGTAAACATCATATGGGGATTAAACTGATAATATGGACAAAAGAAGAATGGGATAATACTGATAAGATAAAATATGGATATGTATATCAAAATTGCTATATGAATAAACTTGTCTGTGGGAGGTATGTTTACCCTACCACAACGCTCTGACAATGGTGGAGAATATACCTCAAAACTCTTGCTTCACTTCTGCAAAATTCATGGGATAAAGCAAGAGACTACTGTAATATACTCCCCACAGCAAAATGGAGTAGCAGAGTGTGCTAACAGATCAATAATTGATACGGCAAGATCTATGATCCATGACCAAAAATTGTCCTATGATTTTTGGGCAGTATCAGTTGCCACTGCTGTATATCTTTCAAATAGGAGTTATAACAGAATACTTTGTGGTTCTACTCCATTTGAAGCATGGTATGGATACGGACCAGGTGCAGAACATCTAAGAATATTTGGGTGTACAGCATATGCCAAAAAACTGCCTGGAAATCAGTCAAAATTTGAGCCAAAAAGTGTAAAATGCATATTTACGGGCTACTGCAATGAGAGTAAGGCATACAGACTGTACAATACCAAAACAAAGAAGCTAATCAAGTCCAGGGATGTGTTGTTTGATAAAAATTCAAAATTTTCACAAAAATAACATCAGATGATGACAAGAATCTGATCTCAAGTCCACCAATTGTCAGGATTGAATCAGAGCAAAACAATGAATTTTTTTCACTCCAGAGGACTCTACAACCATTGTTTAGCCAGAATCAGGGCCCATGAATATCCCAGAAGTGATCATTATAGTATCAAATGCCCTGAGATCCAATTGGACAAGAAATAGCCCAAATTAATATATCAATGAGGGTACAAACTTAGCCTATGCCTATTTAGTCCATATTGGTGAACCCCAGACTGTAAAAGAGGCCCTAAATAGCCCTCAGACAAAGTTTTAGAGATCTGCAATGACTGAGGAATATCCAGCCCTGATGGAAAATCAAACTTGGGACTTAGTCAAATTACCAATCAACCAAAAATCAATTGGATGCAGATGGGTCTTCAAGACAAAATACAAGGCTGATGGTACAATTGAAAGAGACAAAGCAAGACTTGTAGCCAAAGAATACTCTCACACAAAAGGACTTGACTATACTGAGACCTTGGCACTGGTAGCCAAGTTTAATTCCATCAGATTAATATTGGCTTTTGCAGCCAAATATAAGTTTTTATTCATTAAATGGATGTAAAAACTGCATTTTTGAATGAAGAACCTGATGAGGATGTGTATATGGACCAGCCTGATGGGTTTGTTGACCAGTATAACCCCCATTTGGTCTGCAAGCTCAAAAAGTCTCTATATGGTCTTAAACAATCACCAAGAGCCTGGTATTGCAAGATAGATACTTATTTGGAATCTTTGAGTTTCAAAAGGAGTAATGCTGACTATAGTATATACTATAAGCCAGATAGAGCAAATCCAGTTCTATTAGATCTATATGTGGATGATCTTATTATAGCCACCAATAACCTAGAAACATTGGAAAAGACTAAATCCAGCCTATCTAAAGAGTTCAAGATGTCCAATCTAGAACTCAGTTACTACCTAGGGATTAAGTTCTCCATAGACAGTAGTACCCAGACTATCACCCTAAGCCAATCCAAGTATAATCAAGATATACTAAAGAAGTACCAAATGGAAGACTGTAAACTGGCAGCTACCCCAATGGAAACAAACCTTAACTTGGTCAAAACTCAACCAAATCAAGAGAGCTTGGCACCATCTGAAAGCCCTAACTTTCCTTATCAATCTATGGTTGGCAGTCTGATGTATGTCATGCTTTGAACATGTCCAGATATCTCATATTCAGTGGGAGTTGTCAGCCAACATAATCAGAACTATGAATCTGATCATATTGCAGCAGTTAAGCGGATTTTAGATATCTAAAAGGAACTGCTGATATTTGCTTAAGATACACTTATAAGGACTCAGAACAGGATCTTGTGGGATACTCTGATGCTGATTGGAGACAAAATTTAGAAGACAGAAGATCCACCACAGGATACACCTTTCTTTACTGTCAAGGAGCAATTTCATGGAACTCAAGAAAGCAACCAACCGTGGCACTTTCTACCACAGAGGAAGAGTATATGGCACCCTGTGAAGCTACAAAAGAAGCAATGTGGTTAAGAAAGCTTTTTACAGATTTAGGCCTATGTCAAAAAATGCCTATTACATTATTTCAAGATAATCAAGGATGTATACAATTAGGTAGAAATCCAACTTTTCATGCTAGAACCAAGCACATAGATATTAGACATCATTTCATATGTGAAGCTATAGAGAATAACTTAGTTAGCTTAGCTTACTGTCCTACAGATGAATTGATTGCAGATATATTAACCAAACCATTAGCTAGAGACAAGTTTGAATATCTTAGGTTAAAATTAGGACTAGTCAGCATGAACATTTAGCTGAGTGAGAGTGTTGTAAAAGTTTGTATTTCCACCTAAATATTCATCTAACTTAGAAACTTAGATCATTACCTTCAAATCCCAGAAAATACTGACCAAATTCCTTGTTAGGATTTACTTAGAATATTTTCACCAAAATACCAGGTACCCAGAACATGAAAATTCTCAAAGTTGTCCAAACAGCCCCAAATGTTGCAGACATGCTCTTGGGACCTTCTTTAGCCTATTCTACATGTTTGTTATGCCAAGATCATGTAAAAGTATAAATACTACTTTTATATTCAATAAATCATTAAATGAAAACCACATAATCTACTTGTCCTCCCATTTGCTTCCAATTTCTCCAAGACTCTTACAACACATATTAGACATCATTTCATATGTGAAGCTTTAGAAATTAACTTAGTTTGCCTAGTTTACTGCCCTTCAGATGAAATGATTGTAGACATATTTACCAAACCATTAGCTAGAGACAAGTTAGAATATCTTAGGTCAAAATTAGGACTAGTCAGTATGAGCATTTAGCTATGTGGGAGTGTTGTAAAAATTTGTACATACACCTAAGTATTCACCTAACTTAGTCACTTGGAACATTACCTACAAATCCTACAGAATACTGACCAAATTCCTTGTTAGGATTTACTTAGAATATTTTCACCAAAGTACCAGGTACCTAGAACATGAGAATTCTCAAAGTTGTCCAAACAGCCCCAAGCTTTGCACACATGCTCTTGGGACCTTCCTTAACCTATTCTACGTGTTTGTTATGCCAAGATCATGTAAAAGTATAAATACTACTTTTCATTCAATAAATCATTATGTGAGAACCACATAATCTACTTGTCCTCCCATATCACTTCCAATATCTCCAAGACTCTTACAGCACTTTGAAGGTAAACATGATCATGCCTTTGCCTTGGCACATTATGGACTCTCATCAAACAAGTACTGTACCAGCAAATCCTGCTGGCTGCTGATTCTCATCAACCTGAATCTGCCACATATCTTGCAGTATCAGAGCAATAATCTGATGGTAGGCTCACTAGTATATGGGCCTAAATCACTGTCCAACCTGGATAGCTACCTGTATCCATTGCTGAAAGAATTTTGTATGATTTCCAGCAGGATATCAGTGAATGACTTTCATGTCAAAGCACATATTATTATCTGCATTGGAGTACCCCAGCCATCAGCAAGATAGCCAGCTTTTCTGGTCACAATGAATGGTATTGCTGTCAAAAGCATGAGATCCAGGGGACTTACTTCATAACTCAACACATTATTATTACCCAAATACCAAACTAGCTGTAGGCTGCCATACTGCCATTATAATGTCATCAGAATCTTGCTGTGAGGCTGTTGAAATACCATTGAGATTTTTGCCATATAAGGCAATTGGATGTCCTGGCCAGTTAGATCCATTTAGAATAGTTGTAGAGCATGATAAGACTGCAACAATGCCATCCAATTATTATCACAGCACCAATCAAATCCCATCAAGTTTTAAATCTTTATTTGGCAGTAAAATTAGCAAAACACCATGATGATCTTGTCATAAGATTGTTTAGAGGGTCACTAATTCCAAGCTGCTGGTATTACAACAATCTCTAAATGGGATCCTGATGGCTGATCCAGATTGGATCCACCTGCAGGACCAAATTAGTTTTCATAGGGAATGCAACAACATCAAGAAATCAGTGTATATTACCATGCATACAGTGGAATCTTGGAACAATATTACTCACACCAAGTGGTTGCACCACTTCTTCATGGGCCATATTCTGGAAAGTACACTTGAATATTGCAAGGATTTATTGCAAAGACTGGCAGATGAGGTGATTGACATTGCAGACCATCAACAACTAACTCTCATTGAGGGAGGTGATTGGGAGTATAGGTGGATTGTGTGGCTTTTGCTTGGTGATTTATTGAGTGTCAAAGCTATATTCATATTGTTACAAGCCAATAGAATATGTTCAGTAAGGCTTCAAGATCATATGTGCAAGGTTTGGAGACCTCTGGACAACTTAACAAATTCTAATGTTCTGGGTACTTGACATTTAGGGTAAATATTGTTGTAAAATTCGTAATTTCCACCTAAATATTCACCTAACTTAGTCACTTAGATCATTACCCTCAAATCCTAGAGAATACTGACCAAATTCCTTGTCGGGATTTACTTAGAATATTTTCACCAAAATGCCAGGTACCCAGAACATGAAAATTCTCAAAGTTGTCCAAACAGCCCAAACTTTGCACACATGTTCTTGGGACCTTCCTTAACCTATTCTACGTGTTTGTAATGCCAAGACCAGGTAAAGGTATAAATACTACTTTTACATTCAATAAATTATTAAGTGAAAACCACATAATCTACTTGTTCTCCCAATCACTTCCAATATCTCCAAGACTCTTACAACAAATATTGCAGATATATTCCAACAGAGAATACAGGTAAGATATTCCAGGATCTACAGACTATGATATAAGTGACCAACTTAATGAGATATTTAGGTGGAATTGCAAAATCTACAATAAGGTCATGAGATCCTAATTTTTTGTCAGTCTTGTGACAGGATCATTTCAAATCTTTTGCATAGGGTAATATGATTTTCTACCAAAAGACACTCCTAAATGATGGATGAATCTCAATATGCCAGAGTTTATACAAAAACCTCCTAGCATTCTGACAGTATGATCCAGTCCCAATCCCCCCAGAAGACCAAACTAAGAGCTAAAGAAGATTGGAAGCTGTAGTTTGATAACAAAGAATCCAATTTTCTGCACAAGAGTCAAGCCAGGTATGTTAAGCACCATTCCTATCTGTGAGAAACAGTACAACACGAGTACCTGACTCCCCCAGTGCTGAATGAGATTGTAGATATACCAACTAAGGCACCACAAAGATTGGCTTTCATAGCATATAAAATTGACCAAGCGGCAAAAAATTGGCTTCAAATCCAACTATTGATACATTACCAATCTGCCCTTGGCCAAAATCGATTCTCCATCCCGCTGGGCTCCACGCCAAGAAATCAGGTACATGTGGCGGCTGCAATGAGTACAAGCTGTTTCTTTAGAATCCAAGCGAGATTACATCATGCGTTGTTTGTACCACTAGCATTCATTCCTCTTTAGCTTCCGGGGCCTCCATTTGGCCATCATTGGTACCAGCAATTGCCCAAAGATCGTGGAGCGGCCAGCTTGAATCGTCACCCAAATGTCCACCCGAGTAAATGCTGGAAGGCGACCTATCCTTAGATCTACTGCATGCTGCTTTATTGGTGACTTTGGTGCGGGGTTTGAATACAAGGGGGGGGGGGGTGATCGGAACATCTATTCGCACTAATCCCAATCGTCGTTATCGTCGTCCTCGGAATCTACAAAAACGGGATGGATTCGGTTAGTTCCAGCAACCCTACCTGCCAAGAAATCGAGAATTCACTAACCTGATTGAGCCAAGACTTTGTTTCGCGCGCTGAGTGCACTCGCCAAGGCCGTCGCTAGATCCCCACCTCCCGAGGTGCTCTCCTCTACCGGACTACTGAGAACGGGGGAGGCTGTTTCGGGTTGATCGACATGCTTGAGAGCCCCAACCCCTCCGGCATTTCGGATACTAGCCAAAAGTTGATTCCGGCCATCTGTAGGAGGAGGAAGGCTTGCGGCGGTGGCCCCATTTGCAGCAGGGGGTGGTGGTGGTGGGGGTGGTGCCCCAGCTGAAGTAGGTGGTGGGGGAGGTGGCGGCGGAGGAGGAGCACCACCAGATGGTGCGACGGGCGGCGGCGGTGGTGGTGGCGGTGGGCCACTCTTGGCACCACGAGAAGGAGCAGGTGGTGGTGGAGCCTTTTGGCCAGCTTCAGGGCCACCCCGAGCCTGAACATAATCATAGATGAACTTCTGGGTATCTTTGTCCTGAAGCTGCTCCTTCGAGACTCCAAGCTGGCCAAGTTTGTCGAAAAGTTTGATCCACTCGGGGTCAATATTCTCGGTCTAAAAACGAAACCCAAGATTAGTCGACACATTCACCAAGGATCTCTCCTCCTCCCCCCCCCCGTTCACTCCTCAAACTTACGCTGAAGCCAGTCTCGGGATCAAAGCCAATGTGCCCGATGTGTCGGAAATCGGAAGGCCCGCTGATCATGGATTTGTCCACTCTTCCTCGGAGTTTCTTGCCACTGGCTCGGGATTGGCTGAAGAATAAGCCGGACTTGGCGGGCTTGGCGGGACTTTCCCGCACGGTGTTTGATTCTGGATACCCAACATTAGTACGGGTGGAACATGGTCAAGTGACTAGAAGAGAGGCATACTTTTGACTTGGGAGGCTTGTTCTCGGGCGGATACCTTCTTGTAAAACGTCTGGGCCTCGTCTTGGTTAGCAAAGGAGAAGGCGGCCAAGCAGTTCTGGTTGGGGGGAGATTAAGTGAGTTAGAACTCCACCACGGCCTGGCCTGGATCTAAGTTAGGCTCGTACCTCCAAAGCGAACGTATGAAATAATGGGCGCTCCTCGAAATACGAAAAGCCCGTGTATAATTCCTGCTCCCACAATATCCCGCCATTCCCCTAAGGTGACTCGGTTAACGACGAATTCCCCGGGGCGACCGAGAGGAAACGACTTACTTCAAGATCTACTATGCGGAAGAAGTATGAATCGGAGGTCGTCTTTTCGTTGACCAGGGCCAAAGCCCCTACGATGCCAGTGAAAGTCCAGGCGTCGGGGTTGGGATAGGCTATATAGAGCTTCGCGGCAGTGGCGGTGCAGATTTTCTAAACAGAGAGCAAGGTGAGATGACTGTTGACAGGGCGTCGTTAGCGTGCAGCAAATACATTCTGCGGGGACGACAAAGCGGTTTTGATCCTGGCCTTGTCGTCAGCGTTTAGCGAGGGTTGTGAAGACATCACGGGTTAGGCAGCGCAAGTTGTTTATTACAAGGCCCAGCGGAAGACCACGATTATATCTGACATGGCAGCAATTCCATATTGGACCATTATCTTACGTGAATCCCCATGGGCGAATGAAATGATCCCGTTCGAAAATTACGCATGTTTCATATGGGCAAGATTTAATATCATGGAGCAGCACCGAATCTCTTGGCGTTTGTTGGTGAAATGAAAGTCACTACGCTCGCATCAAGAAAGGACAACGTATGTTCATTTTGTTCAGGAAATTGAGTGATACACTCGAGTTTTTACATGGATTTTTATGTCATTATGAATGGGTGAAGCATATAGGTTTGACTGATCAGATAAGGCCTTGTCTCTTAAGATCCTCGTAGGTCTTGCGGTTGAACACGTTGCCGTCTGCGTCTTCAAACTCCTCCATCACTTCGGATTTGAAGTCTTCCGTTTTATTGCTGGCCTTTAGCCTGTCCCACACTATACGAGAGGATGTTTGAATTAGCCAATGTCATTGGGCTACCGTACAGCAAGAAACTTACGAGCATAGGCGTCTTCAATAAGTGTGATGTCATGGAAGTGTCTTGTGTTAGGGATGCCAAGGCAACGCATACCATGGGCATGTCTCCATTCCTAAAATACAGGCGAGTTAGTGCAAGGACCGCGTGATATTACGTGATGGATGGCCAAGTCACCTGGAAATGTCTATCGAATGCTTTTCTGCCCATGTACACATAATTGCCGCAAATCTCGCATGTGTATTCTACTCCAAGACCATGTAACTTGTATAGCCAGTAAGGGATTGGCTTTCCATCCCAGCCAAGTGGAAGTTTCAGGGGATTGTATATTCTCTCTTCATCCTCAGAGTCTGACTCCTCCACCTCCACCTCTTCAGCCTCGAGCTCCAGCTGCATGATCGATGGTTAGACTAGATGTGAGGATCAAACAAGGATTAGGGGCAAGACTTACATTTCTTTCTTTGTCGGTTAAGGTTTGCTTTCGCTCCACGTTTGCTTTTGTGTCCTCTCTCTCTTTACCAAGCACTTCGGCAAGCTTGACGATGATCGCCTCGGCTTCAGCGACTGATTTCTCCCGATCTTCCTTATGCTTTTCCTCGCGTTTCTGAGCCATCTCAATCTCCTGGGGATCCACTACGCCGCCGCTGTTTAATAGATTCTTTGCTGCCTTCATGTGCTTTCGACTCTTTAAATGAGCCTCATAGACAGTATTCTTCGAATATTGCTTCTTACCTAAACATGATACCCACAGGAAAGGTTAGAGAAACCATGTCCAAGTAGTTGTGTGTGTATAGCTACATACAGGCGGGGCAGAACAGGGCTTTCTTGGAGGATTCGTCCTCCATGTTTTGCTGGCGCTCCCAACCTGGGAAAGTGCCCTTTTCCCACTGCACATTCATCTCCTCCAGGGCCTTTTGCTTGATTTGGTTGAGATTTTTCAGGGGATTGACGCGGCCTACGAAGTCTTCCAAGTAGTTTTGCAAAGACTCTATGTATCTAAAGTGGATTCCCGCACGATGAGTATGGATTCGGGCCTCTGGACGAACAGGGAAGCCACCTACTTTCTGTACTCCAGATTTTTGGCGTGCTTTGGAATGTTGGCGAAGTTATCAAACTCGCTGAGATAAGTCAGGTAATTCAGCTTCTTGACGTTTTTAAGATTCATGAATTGGTCGTGAAGTGAGTGTAGATCCAGGTATTTTCCAAATCCTTCTTCGCCGGAGAAGATTCTATCGAGACCTGCGGGGGACACGATGTTTAATGCTAATAGTCATCAGGGTGCAACAAGTTTCCTGAATTACCATCGTTCTCCTCAACATACTCCTGTTGCATGTACTCAAGTTCCAGAGGCTCGACAACTTCGTTGGGGTATCTTCTATGATAATCTTTGATGTCCTTCAGGCGTTGATAGAACTCACTAAACTCTGAAGCTCCAGATATCTTTTCTATCTCTTTGGCTCTTGCCCTGAAGGGTCGGTGTTAATCATGCGAGCATCTACCATAACAACGTGCATGTACCCTACCCGTCTTTATCCTCGTAAAACTTGAGCAGATTCCCGTTCTTTGCGGTGATTTTGTCAACATACTCGCTAACTTTATGGTCTCTCGCTAGTTTGGCGCGATGCTGCAATGAAACAAGAGTGAGTTGAGACCGAGTCACACGGAGGATGTTTGAAAGAAGAGAGAGCTACCGTGACGGCTTCGGTTAGGAATTGATCGACGATCGCTTGCTCCAAACGCTCGATTTCCTCGTGAGTTCTACGCTGCTTTTCCAAAATGCTATCCATCCTTCGTGTGGGTGAGAACTGGTATCGACCCTATACCGTGTAGCTTGGCTATATTTACTCACGATTTTCCCTCCATACTGAAAAAAAAATGTGTAGAGTATGGGTTAATAGTTGATTAAATTCAACCGAGTAAGTCGCATGGGAAGATTGCCTAAATTGCGGCCAACTTAATCAAATTTGATTAAAACTTAATCGCTCTCCTGGCAAGGTTGGGTTTGGATCCGACCATAATAGAATATCAGGGCTTCGTGGATGTTACAAATCCCATTTTGAATTTTAGTTGATTCTTTACGACATTATGCATTATCCCTCGCTAGAGGCCATTCGCATTGTTCATCCACGGGACAATATGGAATTGTTTCTCGAACAAATCATCCCTGGATATGGCGAGAACTACTTAAGCCTGTGCCCCAACGCCCCTGCTAACCAGCAAGGAACAAAGTTGAAGAATTATCATGGTGTCCATCAAATTTGTACTCACGAACTTACTTGGTGCATCCCTCTTCTCCCACTTGGCAGTTGCCCACATGGAACTGAAATACCCATATCCACGTGGCTCTGTATGGAGTCCATACTACAGCAAAAACAATCCAGACTTCGACGTTCCGTCACCATTGGATGAGACTAGGGTAAATATAGCCTAAGAATTACCAAACAGCATCAACCGAGGATGGCCTTAGCTAATCAAAATCTTTTATCCACAATAGAGTTACCCATGTCAAGGAAAGCCGAAAGGACCCAGTCAGGCAAGCTTTGCAGCCGGGGAGGAAATTCCTGTAGAACTCGTGGGGCCCAATACACATATGGGTGGGCATTGCCAATTTGCAGTATCCTACAATGGGGAGACATTTGTGGTTATCAAGGACATCATGAGAGACTGCATGACGGTCACAGGGAACCACATCCCAGTGAAGCTGCCCGAGGAGCTGGACGAGGGAGAGGCCATCTTCGCATGGTCTTGGATCAATGCACAGGCAAACCGAGAATACTACATGAATTGTGTGGATATCACCATCACAAAAGGAACGAAAGGAGGCGTTGTCACCGGACCCCAGCTCCTGGTTGCCAATTTACCGGGATACGAGACTGTCGAGGAGTTCTATTATCCATGGCTAAGTGACGGTCAAGCACTATTTGATAGCAGGCCGATTGTTAGTATTTCCAAAACAGCATAATATTCATCCACCGCCCAACACGGCGATCTAGAGTGGAGCCATCACATAGACAATCCCTTAGTTGATCATCAACCCCATACCTCTCAATATAGTGAATTCATCACCCTTTTGTCTACTGGGAACCAATAAATGGCTCATATATCTACAGGGAGCCAATAAATGGCCGCCCGTCTTATTCCAGCCCGATACATGGTAAACATGATGTCTAACCATAACCACCCTCTCTAGACCACTCTGTCCAAGCCATAACCCTCCAATCTGAGATGCTAGCTATACCACCGATCCATTGGCAATAATACGGCATTGGTGAGCTGGCTTCTCTTTTGGAAAGTCCGAAGGGCCTGAAATGGAAAACAAACCCAATATCTATTTTGAGTGGAATTCCGATTTGTTCAATCAATGCTCCCCCATACTCCACTGATACCAGTTGCTCACTCATACCCTCAGATACTGTCTAGCTCCTCAGAGTTTAAGCGGGTCGAAGAGTAAGTTTTCGGTAAGCTCAGTATGGCTTCGAGCTTGCCAAATCTCTTCGAATATCGATTTTGCTTTAAACATAACAAGCCCAATAGGATGGTTTCGACCAGAATAGGTGCTTTAGATGCCGAGGGTGGCTCTAGATGGCAGCTAGGGATGTGCCACACTCGCCACCAAGCCAATGACCGGTTCCCGGCAACGAGTATGGCAACTGTGCGGGCCAAATATAACTGTCGCGCTAACAAATACTGATTATCGGGATTTGGCAATTTTCGCTGTACGGTGAAGTGGTCTAAATTGGGCGAGGGTCCGACGAAGTTGTGGTATATAAGGGCACCGAGGGTTTCCCATATCCCAACGAATCTATCAACTCAAGAATCATATTTACTCGGAATCATGTCTGAATACCGACCACGACCAATCGCAAACCCTGGTCCTTTGGGTCTCTGTGGATTTGCCCTGACTACATTCGTACTCTCCCTGGTCAATACTGGAATCGGTGGTAACGTGCCCAACGTAGTCTGCGGACTTGCATTCTTTTATGGAGGCGCTGTACAGGTAAATTCTTGAATTTGGGTAAACGAGACTCGAATCATTGCTGACGGCACCTCTCAGATTTGCGCCGGTATGTGGGAGTTCAAGTGCGGAAATGTAATCGGAGCTACTGCGTTCTCGTCTTACGGTGGATTCTGGATCTCGTTTGCTGCCATCCTTACTCCCGCCTTCCAGATTGAGGACGCGTATAAGAAAGAGTTCAATGTGGCTATGGGATACTACCTTCTTGGCTGGACCATCTTCACCCTGATCATGATGCTTGGCTCTCTCAAGGGGGTCCGCACCATGTTCCTGCTGTTCTTCTTTTTGTTCATTACCTTCCTGCTTTTGACCATTGGCTCCTTCGCCAATGCGCCCGATTGCAACAAAGCCGCCGGTTGGTTCGGCTTAATCACTGCTCTAATCGCTTGGTACAACGCTGCTTCTGGTAAGTCGCTTGCTATTTACATTTACGCCCTGCTGCACATAGAGGCTAATCGAATCATTGTTTACAGTGATCATCACTAAGGAAACCTCCTACGTCTCCCTGCCAGTTGGACAAATGAAGATCCCTCATGTATAAATTTCTTCCTTCACACCAAACCCGCCTACATAATTACATACGCACTAAATCTAATCTTGGGTCAATAAAGCATTCTTAATGAATTGTAGAGAAAAATTCCTCCGGCACTGCGTCTTATCTTTTCTTCAATTGGTTTAATTGCTTTTACCATTTTGGCGGTCGATACCCGATCAAATCGAGCTTGGAAAATGGCTTGTGGCTGACCTAGCAGGTGGGCGGTGGATGTACAGTAGATGCTAGACAGTGGGTATAATGGTTACAATTTCAAATCATCCACACCGGGATTTGACTATAGCCATGGTATAACAGTGTAGGATAAACAGTTTTGTCACTACCCCACAGGGGGATTCTATTTTGGTTGAGCGTCCATGTGATCCTCACTGCCAAGACACGTGATTTGTGGGTTTAAATTAAGCAAATCACTAAGCTGACTTGGACCAGAAAATGCCTTGGAGCTTGATGGAGAATGTATATCGATGGAAAAAACGAACTGACAGTTTTGGGTGATGTAAACGATGAACACACATATATGTATTTGATGTTTATGCCAAAGTGCGTGGGAAGCAGTGTGTATTTAGTTAACGTAGTACATAGGGAAATAGGTGTTCTCTGGGGGAGTTGGTGCGTCACTTGAGCCCTTGAATCTGTAACGAACACCAGGTGGAGTAGGGGGGAGTTTTTGGGAGGTGACGAGTGGGGATTGGCTGACAGCCTCGGTCAATGAGGTGATTTGGGCGACGGGGGTAGTTTCACCACTAGCGATGCTGAGTTGGTGAAGGATTCACAAGTCAGATATAATTCAATACCAGAATCAAAGCACTTCCACTAACCTCTCTTGTTTGGGAGCAACGAGCAATTTAGCAAGATCCTCTTGGGTGTATGTATGGGTACGAGGGTAGTTACGGCGGACATCGCGATTGAAATAGTAATTGTGATGGATTTTGGTAACTTCAGTGGGGGCTTTGGAGTAAGCGGGTTGAGAACTAAGAGAATCCATTAATTGAAGTTTCAAACGGGCGGAGTGGTAAGAAATATTCAGCTATACCCAGGGGCGGGGACACGATATTTTCCTGGAGTCAACATGGACTCGGAGTACTCGGGATTCTAAAGCGGATGTTTGAAGAATGAACACGTTTCTCTCAGGCAAGGATGAGGCGCCCTCCAAAAAAATTGTTTAACCTACCACCCAGAGAAGTCTACCTATTTTCTTCCAGAAAGACGACATGCTTTTACTTGAATAACGGATCAACAAGGCGAACGACTACACAACGTAAGTCAAACTGAACAACCGTATAGCTAGACTCTTTTGCTATAACCTATAATATTCCACGAGAGAAATTTCGTTGGGGCCCCAGGAAATCAAGAGCACTATGGGGTTCAGTTGAGAGCCATCCGGTCACGTGAGTGTGGTCGATAATCTAATTTCCAGCATGATTCTGCGGAATCTTATGCTCGATAAATATGCAAGAGTTAAGTGACTGCATTAGTAAAGACATCGATTAAACAATGCCTCATCCTTCCTGAAGTATATTGGTAACGTTTATGAAGTACAATTTCATTCCGTAAGTGTGGTTTATTTTGAGCCAGGTTATTATTTTACATTATAAGGTCATTATTTACAATTATTTGTCACGGTATTCACATGGATTGATTTCTCTCAACTTGGGAGAGTTTATGCTAATGAGTAGTAGTCCTGGGACGACAAACGGAGTTTTCCGCCCCTTTCGAGAAGCCCAGTGAGTCTAGCCAGCTCCAGATCAAGCTCTTTCTTGGAGCTCAAATGGACATCTTGCTTGTGATAGCGGGATTTGGAGGAGAGCTCAAAGATGTAATCTAATTCATCGATAGAAGGATCATCTTGCAGGGAAATTGAAACGGTCGAGGCAGTGCTAAAGCTGCTGTTGTCGGATGAGGAGAGGGAGGCACAGTCAGGAAATTCCTGGAATTGGAGGTCGTGGTTCTTGTTGCTCTTGCGAGCTTTGAGTTGAGTGAAGAGTTTGGTCATTTGCATGGTTGAAGATAAAATGGTGGCTTGTGCTGATGGTAAGTCGTTGGCCGCTAGTCTCCCTTAAGTATATGAAAAACCATGATCAATGTAGTACAAGAATCCATCAATGTGATCCTTGAAAAGAGGCTTGCGATATCGTATCACATAGAGTGTAACTTCATTTGAAGGAGAGATTGAACCTGGTGCCTTGCTTGATAAGATCCGTGAAACATACATCCTGCAACATATGAATCCTAGTAACTGTGCTACAGCATTCCAATTTTCCCGATGAAACGAAGTTGGTTTAGTTCGGATTGTGTCCAAGTCCGGAATCAGCATTGGGTTGTTCTCGAATCACTTTTTGTACATTCTTGTATGATTTATTATAGGTATCAAGGTCAATAGATCCTCTGTCGGTGAGGGGGGGGGGGTGATGACAATATTTACAGTGATTACTTTGCTCTATTCACATTGGTTATTGGTTGGTGATTTTTTCACTCAACCATTACAGGCCCTATCATGTTATTCAAGGGGTGAAGTCTTGCGAGGTCAAGCGTTGCTTCTCGCCTCTTTCCAAGAGTCCAGCAAGTCTTGCGAACTCAAGATCGAGCTCTTGCTCCATGCTTAAGTGAACGTCTTGTTCGGAGTAACGGCTGCGATTGGTGCTTTCCAAGATGTATTCCAGCTCATGAATATCGGGCATCTTCTGCGCCTCGAACGATTGGACCGAGTTGCTGTTCAGACTAGAGGAGTCCATAGTTGAGACAGTGGCATAATCTGAGGAATGTTTGCGCGAGGATTTTCGCAGTTGCTTGGCTTTTTGGGATTTCAGATGATGGAACAAGTTGAACATAACCATATCGACGGAAGAACGAGGATGATGCCCACTCCAGGAGGGGCTCTTTGGTCTTTATACTCAGTGACATCCGTATTAGGACTGTTGGATATTGCCGCCTAAATTGGTTGTTTAGGGATGAAAGGAAAGAACAAGGAGAATTATTAAGTTGATTCACTGGTGGTTCATTGTAATAGTAAGTGATTACCTAGGCGTCGGGAATCTCAGATTCCTAAGGCGGCAGTTTCACACCGCAATATTGGTGGAAGAGCCACACGCTGTCTAGAATGTTTCGGCAAAGACAGCTTAATGTTGGAAGGGTCTAGATAAGAGATCAATTCCTGGTGTTGTAGATGTGTTACCGCTGGGGTGGGGTTTCGGCAATTTGTCGGATTGATCATCGAAGTACGTTGGAGGGAGCCGGGTGAGGTGAGTCACACAACCATTGGGTTAAAGTTAAGGTGGTTCAGGTGAAGGATACAGCTCCAAATTACATTCATTGTGGAAATATACACTGGTTATGCTCTGATACCCAGCCTTGATCAGCAAATCGGGTTATTCTTGGTGCAATGAAGAGTCAAACACATTCATTGCCTGGGCCTCGGAGAGCAGAGGATCGGTAAACATTTGCGGGCCGAAGAGCTTTGATTTGCCCAACACCGGCCTTGTGAGTTTGGGCATGGCGCGTAGCAAACGGATGGAAGGCATTTGGAAATGGTAAGCCGAGAGGTGCACAATTGGGTTGGATCTTTCGGGGACACAGCAGGGTGGCTTACCTGCTGTTTTGAGGAATTAAACCAATTACATCATCCGCTATGGGGCTGCTGATGCTGGTTGAAATTGGTTTCATTTTAGCGGATTTCAGTAGAGTTCCAATGTACCACTGGCTCTGATATTGATTCATGGAGACTCAGGAGTATATGTTGCCAGGGAGACTTGCTGAACATGGGTGTGAGCCATTCGCCAGTTTGTCAGCTATCTACCTGAATGTAGTACTCATGCAAGTCTAGGCGCCCTTCTACACATTGTCTCTTTTGCGGTAACAAACATACCTTCCCAAATGCGAATTCTCTGAATGATTGAGTAACCCATCAATTAGCACCAACGCCTGCCGGACACCCAACACCGCTTTCCTGCATCCGCTCTGGATCCGTGTAAATTACTAGGCTGGCATATGATCTCTATTGTGGAACGAACGAAGGCAGAACAGAGGCAAATGGTGCACGAATGGTGAGGGGATTTAGGATGATTTATTTACGGGAAATAACAAGATCAAGACGAATGAGTGTAAGGTGGTTAGATGAAGATGTGATGACTTAAGCGATCGAGTTGAAGACACGGTTGTGTCTACAAATCGAAGGTCCATATTCTTCATATTCGGCCTTGGTGTGACTGAACGAGTAGAATTGATCCTGAAGCCGAACGTTCGATTAGTAATGGTTATCAAGGCCCCGGTTTCATGCAGCTGTACTTACGGTGGTGGCCATCAAACTACCGCCAAACCAAACGGCATATCTTTGCTTCTTGTGAGCAATGACGTTGACATCGAGAGGGGTGGCCTAGAAAAGATGTTACTCATCCGTGACCAGATGGATGGGGTTCGGCCGAACAAACCTTGAGGTTTCCTCCGCTAAGTTCCTCGCTTCTCTTGACACGGCCATCTACGATTCTCTTGATGTCACGTTGAAGACGCTTTCCGAAATCTTTGAACATGGTGGAGCCACCGGAAAGAACGATATTCTAGGACCAATTCGCCCACTTCAATACAGGGACCAGGATTGATGTCAACCATAGAGACGCTACCTTGTATAAGCCACGTCGAGTATCGATGGGGCTGGATTGAATGACATTGTCGACGACTTCGGGCAGAGGAGTCAAGAAGTCGGAGCTAACGATCTCTGGGTTGAAGAAGATCTCAGGAGCAAGGAAACGCTCATAACCAACATCTACTTTATAAGACTGCAAAGTGTTTGAGAATGTTCAGTATTCCGTCGAACCTACACCCTGCGGTTACCTTTTGTGTAACGCTGTGGACAGCATCGAACGTTTTGAAGTACTTCTCGCCTTCCTGATCGTATCTCTGAAATTCCTTGACAATGTCTGGGCAGACGTATGCATACTCTTCCTTGATGCGCTTGGCAATCTCCAAAGAGTCCTCAGGAGGGATTTGGGTTTCGTTGTGCTCACGTAACAGTTGTTGAACGAATGCAGTGAGATCACGTCCGGCAATGGGTATATGCTTGATAGAGCTGCCGACGACATAACCCTCGGCCTAAACAACGGGGGAACGTCAAATGTGGGAAAGAGCTCAACGCTACGAAATCGAACTTTACCACCGGAATAACGTGGGTGACACCATCACCACTGTCGATAACGGTACCGGTCAAACTCTTTTCGGTGGATTTTCCGGAGGTCCAACTAGCAGCCAACGCCAACACGGCCTGGACCGCGATGTAAAGGCCTTGGCAGTTGAAGGACTCGAACATGATTTCGGCAGTTTGTTCACGATTCTCGGGAGCGTTCAGAGGAGGCTCAGTCTAGAGGGTGAAGGTGGTTCGAGTCAGAATAAAAGTAAGTCCTGAGATGAAGGCTGATTCTACCAAAAGGAAATAATGATCTTCAGGCTGGCAACGAAGATACTTGAAGATGCACTGCTCCCAGTATCTTTCCATGTAATCCCAGTTATCGATTTGTCCGTGACGAATAGGATAGCTGACTCCGTATGTTTTCGAGTTGGCTATGGCTTCATCTCCGATAAAGAAATCGAGATCTTCAATGCCGCGCTTCGAGGCGATGTTTCCAGCTTTTCTCGAAACATTATCACGGGTAGCGATGGCGGTGGGGATGACATAGGAGGGTTGAGTGTTGCCAGAGAACCCCATCTTGGTGTACCTGGTAGAAAATGGAGGGCAGATGAGATGGGTTTGAGCTTTGGAACTCAAAATGAAAACACGATACTTACCCAGTACCATTATCGATAACTACGGCGGGCAAGTGTACCATCTTGAGAGAAGTAACAACTAATTATTCGAGTGGTATATTGAAAAGAGTTCGTGTATGAAAACGACGCAATAAATTGGCCTCGAAGTAAATATCAGTATCCTACCCGGAAAAGAATTCGGGTGGATTCACCATATAGCCAGCTTCTATCTGCCACCTCGAGTTCGTCATCATCGAATCGCCCTAAAAAGGCACCCTACTTCGTGCAGTATTGATGATGGAGCTGTACCCTCAAACCGATTTGATAATTCCGATTAAATTGGGGATTTATTTTGATGATTTGTTTAATCTGTGATGTAGCTTGAATTATACCAGGAAATCAACCCTCAACTACGAAGGATAAATACAAAACGGGCTGGATTATGTTGAAGGTTAGAATGCACCGAGCAATGGGCGCAAAAGTTTCCAGTGCGGAGCAGATAGAGAATGCGGGTATATATGTATATATAGGCATGTCATGCATCTAAATCTGCTTCTTGCTATCGCGCACACTCTGCGACGCCATAACGAAGAAACGAATGATTCGGGTGACAAAAGCCACCAACAGGTACCATACACTGATAACTGCGTTGGCCATTCTTTCACTGCGGATAACCGGGTTCTCCAGCGACCACATGAAGGCAGCGAATATGGCATTCACAAAGCACATGACCAGGCTGCTGATGCTCCATGTGGAACACCTTTCCTTGGGTCTATTGAAGTAATGATCTACATAGCCAGCGCGACTGAAGCCATCTCTCAGGCCATGAGTACGTTTGCCAGAATCACAGAACTTGTGGGAACGGATACCCCAGGGCGCCGTCACCCCCAATGCCTCGCAAACCTCCATTGAGGATTGGACACAGCCTTCAAGAAGGGGAATCCCAGGATACACGTAGGCACCCACAAACCATATATTGTCTCTTCCCTGGATCTGGTGAAGCTGGTCAATGGCATGGTGGGAGGCAGGGCTCAGAACCGATCGGTGAAACCAGGTTCTGTTGATCACAGTGGCGGGATCAGGTTCAACCAAAGGATTCACAGTCTTGGAAATAGATCAGTACCACCGATGATGCAAGAGATAGATAGAAAGTTAAAAACCTGGAAAATGTTCTCTTCAAAGTCTTTGTCCTCTGCACGGTTGATCCAGATGGTGGACATGACCTGATCGGAAAATCCAATCGTCTGCTCAGGTACATGTTTTTGAGATTTATGTTGCTGTGGATAATTGGTAGCCTTAAACAGATTGATCCCTCTCCAATCATCTCGATTCTCGGGCATTAACTTGGGGTCTTTGTGGGTAACGACCAGCGTGTATTCGTACTTGAAATCCACCGTGGCACTAAGCTGGGCACTAGGCGGTGAAGCGGGGAGAAAGATTTTATAGGCATTGATCCCTTGTGTAGCCATGATTACCTTAAATCAAAAAAGGTTAGCAATAGCATCCGACAAACGAATAGGCCTCTACTTACATGATGAAATTCAAACTTCTCCCCCGAGCCTGTCTGCACAACCAGGGATGGGGACTCGGGATTAGCTTCGCTCCGCTCTTCATCACGGTAGATCGACTTGACAGTGCAGTTGAACCGAATCGAGTGGACGTTTTCACTTAATTTCTTGCACACATCACGGATTCCTGCCCGGACCTTCAGTACTGGCTCAGATAGAATGCTGGTGGCAAAGAAATCCAGAACGTCGCTGGCAGGCATGTTCGCCACTGTCGTATAAGAACAAGTACAAATTGAGGATAGGAATGGGATGAAGATAGCATGCTGAAATTTCTCCGAATAATTGTGCAGTTTTAGAAACGAGCCAATAGATCCAGGGAAGCTCAACAAACTATTCGTACGAGCAGCCTCGTTGGCAAACATGGAGAAACGCATCCACTCAGCTAGAATCTGCGTCCTCTCCGGCATATTTTCGCAATACTTCTCGAAGACATCCGGAAAAGGAATACTGTATCCTTTATATTTAACATTCCGATAGGAGAATATAGGTTGCGAAGGCTTTTCTAGCTTTTGGTCGAACTCGCTGAAGGATAACGAATAATCGGCTGGTTGAAAAGATATACCCAAGTGTTCGTACATGGCAGTTAAGCTGGGGTCTACAATAGGAATTATATTACATTAGTCAAGACAGTTCCCCATACTGAACGTGTTTAGATGAGCGTACAGTAGTCACGAGAAAAAGCCCGAGCGGGCACATCTACTCTTGTTTCGGTCCAGCCATTCTCATCCTTGATGGGCAAGGTTATAGAAGCAGCATCTGCCCCGAACTCGGAGCTCTTTTCAAATATGTGCACCTCGTACTCCTCATTCAAGCTTAGCAAATGAGCAGTTGTTAATCCGGCAAGACCTTGAAGGGTTATTAGAATCTGATAGACACGAGCATTCTCTTTGGGGTTAACCATACTCACCAGAACCCACCACAGCAATCCTCTTCCTGCCGCCCTCTAATGAAGGTGATATCGTGTTAATAGCGTTAGGTGGCATAATGAATGATACTGTAAATTGAATGAGATTTATGTAATTCACAAAATTCGAGAAATTTTTTGGCTTTAGATATTAAGATACAGAGGTTGTAATTATATGCCAAGATCGCCAATGACATGCTGATTACTGCAGATACAGTTCCGAGTATTTCATAACATTGTGTACTTTAAGTGGATCTACCAATCAGTATTCTAGTTAAGTAAGCAGAGATACTTAAATACCGAGATCCCGGAAGCCTAATCGATCCTATCCGCCTTGTTGAAGGGCCTCATGGGGATTTATTCATCATTCATACCAATTCTAGGTGTGGAGCAGCGACTATGCAACTAGATAATTTTGGTATCCTGAGGCTTAAACAAGCCAATAGACCAAGTTATCCATTGTTGAACAGTAGGGACTAAGGCACCAACTCCATACACACCGATGAATTGATAATTGGGATAGCTAATAATGGGCTCATTCTGCGATAAGCTGGACTTTATCACTTGGGCTAGAATTTGAATGCTTCCAAAGATGGGATAATTGCGTGGAAACGAGGTATCTTGAATGTTCAGTGGTGATTTGATGAGCCCAGGCACGATTAAGTTGATTTTAATTCCACACTCCTGCCCCAAATACCGCAGATCTCTGGCAAAAGTGTTTAATGCTGCCTAGATAATTAACCGCTCGCAAGATACTCGGTATGAAGCTATCATCTAAGGGTGCCTTCTTACCTTGGTTGCGTTATAAAAAACCATATTATATGAACCTATGAACCCCGACGCAGATCCTATAACTAGCAAGGGCCCGTTAGAAGTCATACAATTGGGAATCTCGTACTTTGAAGCTATGGCATACTGGCGATCTGACCACCATATCCTGAGTTCTTCATTATGTTGAAGATTGGCATGACTGTATTCATGATGCCAATCACGTTCATATCAAATGTTCGAGAGTACATATCTTCCCGCTGCGGTACAGCTAAGCCATGATCTTCATCTGTATCCAGAAAGTCGTCGACCTGCCCAGCACCAGCAATTAATAAATCTATTGGTCTGTCCTTGTATATATCCAGCAATGTTTTTTGAAGTGTGCGATTATCAGCTACATCAATTGTATGTACGTAAATGGTGCACCCTAGTCGCTTGCATTTCTCTTCAACCGCTTTCAGTCTCGATTGTGAACGGGCAACCAAATGGAGGATTACACCAGGTTGCGCATATTCCAAAGCCAAAGCTTCCCCAATATCCGAGCTAAAAAAGAGTAGGTTAAAATGGGAACGGAGCGGCAGCGTGGATACAACTTTCCAACCTTCCACCAGTGATGACTATTTGGCGTGGGTGGGCTCTCCTGAGAACAATTTTTTGTAGGATGTCGAAAAAGGTTAATGCGAAAATCACGGGAATCTGAAGAATCGCCAGACCAACAACAAAGAAGGAGAGTGCCAAATCTCTAATAGAGTTATATACCATTGCAGACCATTACACATGAGTAGCTTCGCCGGACTTTATATACATTAATCACCAAACCTGTCAGATGACATCTAATACCTCAAGCTTCGTGTCATTCAATTAAACTGACCTCATCTAGCTGTATGCGCTGTGCGAAGAACATATGATGGGCTCATAGATGAAATACAAACCAAGGGTAGATGGCAGTTGAAATCATTGAGATACAGTATTAAATATAAAGATATTTATAGTTTATTTTATCAAGGAACTGAAGCAAATCGCTCCCAATAGAACTTCACTGATGAAAAATCTATTGTTGTTCTTGGGTCTTGAGGATATCGGAGTCACCAGCATCAGTGATGGAAAGAACACCAACGCGGAAGTATTTACCGCAAGCAGTACCGAGCTCAATGTTGTTACCATTGTAGTGATGAACACCAGTCTTGGAGAGCATGGCGTAGTATTCGATCTCGGACTTTCTCAAGGGAGGGCAGTTACCAGAAAGGATGATAAGCTTAGCCTTGCCGTTACGGATGGCCTTCAAGGTAGATTTGTAGCCGAGGGTGGACTTTCCACTCTTCATGACCAAAGCCAAACGAGAGTTGATGGATTCAACAGATTTCTTGGATTTCTTGATAGGGGCCATTTTCGTGATAAAGCTTTCTCTAGAAAATATTACCAATCGTCTTTAATAACCGTCCGCTGTGATGTATGGCGTTGAAATATGTGTAGATTGTTCGTTGGAGGTAACTACTACACATCTCAACAGTATTAAAAAATGTGTCTTACCGACAAAGGGTGACCAAGAGGAAAAGAGAAGGAGGAATCTCTCAAGTGTTCGCCTTTTTTGCCTGTTCGAAGTACCTTGTGAAAGAAATTCGATTGGCTCACGCTCCATTGCAACGAAAAAAAGGTAGAGATCCATCGTATCACGTGATTCGAAAGAGTAGCCACCGATAATGTACTCATTAGCAGGAATTGACGATAATTACCAGCAGAGTGAACATTAAACAAGCATGTTTTTTTTCTTTTTATTAGGACGAATCGGGTGAAATATACCTGATAGACTTGCAAACAGGTGGTATAAAATATTTTTTTGGACCTATTCCTTTTTCTTCCTCTTTCTTCACTTGTCGGGTCGATAAACGGCAATTGCCATATATTCATAAATACTATGAGCACTTTCGAAAAGGTGTGTAGGCCTACAGAATTCTATACTATCAATTAATTATCACTATACAGCCATCAGAAGAGAGCTGCTACCATGACATCACAACGACTCATCACTGGACCTGCATATACTCAACCCTTCTCATTTTAGGTGATTGTCATCGACGGTAGAGGCCATCTTCTTGGTCGTCTTGCCTCCATCATTTCCAAGCAAATCCTCAACGGTCAAAAGGTCGTTGTTGTTCGTTGCGAGGAGTTGAACGTCACCGGCTCTTTCTTCCGTAACAAGAGTACATGCCATTCCATTGATTAATCCCATGTCCACAGTATCTCATACGAATGCCTTTTTAGTTAAGTACCACGCTTTCCTCCGCAAGCGTTGTGTTGTCAACCCCTCCAAGGGTCCCTATCACTTCCGTGCTCCTTCTCGTATCCTCTGGCGCACCATTCGTGGTATGATTCCCCACAAGACTGCCCGTGGCACTGCTGCCATGGAGCGTCTTAAGCTCTTCGAAGGTGTTCCCCCTCCATATGACACCATGAAGCGCATGGTTGTTCCTGCTGCTCTTCGTGTTCTCCGTCTCAAGCCTGGCCGTAAGTACACCACTATTAGCCGTTTGAGTTCTGAGGTTGGATGGAAGTACGAGGATGTTGTCAAGAAGCTCGAAGAGAAGCGCAAGGTCAAGTCCAAGGCTTACTACGAGCGCAAGAAGGCTCTCCTCAACTTGAAGGCCAAGGCCGCTGCTGCCAAGAGCGAAGATTTGAAGACCATCAACGAATCCCTTGCTGCTTATGGTTATTAAATTGCCTCTTGTTTCAGCCCACTTCGTTGCAATATAATAAATATGCGTTAACGTGATTTCGATTATGTTCATGTTGAAGTTGATTCGTATAGTCTTGAAGATAAATAACATGCACAAAGGGATTTTAGAATGATGCTCTGTGCTGGTTTTTTATTTATATCTAAGAGTGCATCAATCAAACATGAATAAACAACCAAAAGTCTAAGAAAAGATATCAAAGGTCTTAATTTAGGCAAGGGAAGGGAAAGCAGATTCATCGTTGACATTGATCTTAGCGCTGCGAGCACCACGAGGGGCACGGTTTCCGCGACCGCGACCTTCGAAACCACCACGTCTGCCGGTCTCGTTGAAACGTTGTTCAATGTTAAGGGCAACCTTCTCCTTCTTGTCCTTCTTGGACTTGGCCTTGGACTTGTTGAGAGGAGCAAAGTATTCCTCATCCTCCTTGGCGAGAGCGACACCACCCTTCCACTTGGAGTCATCAGCTCCTTCGTTAGCGGTACGGGTTTCGGGGAGAGCAATACCCATGGAGGCAAGCTTCTGGGCCTTCTCGGCGTAGTACTCCTCAAGAGTCTTGGAGTTGTCCTCTTCGGCGGGGGTCTCGACCTTCTCCTCCTCGGACTTCTCACCCTCCTTGATCTCGCCATTGACAAGCTTCTCACCCTCCTTGATATCGGTCTTGGCATCACCCCAAGATTGGTGAACCTTCTTCTCGGAGTCAACCTTACCGGTTCCGGACTTGCGGTCGAATTCACGACCACGACCACCGCGACCGCCACGGCGGGCACCACGTCCACCACGAGCACCACCACGCTTCTCGGTTTGAGGCTTTTGCTCAGTCTTGGCGGCTTCGGCCTTCTTGGCAGGCTCGGCAGCCTTCTTGGCGGTCTTGGCAGTGACAGCGACGGGAGCGTCGTCCATCAAGAGCTCGAATGGGTTCTTAGAGGCAACGGACATGATTATGTTAGTAAGGAGAAAGGGGAGAGAAACCAAACCTTGAAGGATAAATAGATACCCAAACGGTCGTGAAAATTTTGTATTCTACCCCCCGCTCACTATGTACCCGGGCAATAAAATTCAGCAAAATTTCTTTCACACCGAAATTTTCGAATTTTTTCTTCGTAAAACATAAGGGAAGATGCAGCATGGTAGATGATCGCAAACGTTGGCTTTCGCTTGGTTCCATGCTAATCATTCCTCTCATTGACCCTTGAAATTGATTCCATCGAATGTGTCCTATTTTGGCTTGCATAATGTTTGGGAGGGATAAGTGGTAAACATGGGCCATCTTTTTCTTTTATGCCATTCTCCTTTGCATGTGTTCGGCTAGATACGTCCCAGTTGTCGGGGTTTCAGTGCTAGGCATCCTGATCACCACAGCAATTTCGGCAATCGACAGCGTGAGTTTCGCCTCCTGTTCAATCTTGGGGTCGTGTTGACTTTTTATTGAGGTATCGTGAAAACCTACGCGGTTTGTTAGGAGCCAGGCTATTTGTCACACAAATAAATATTCGCCTGAGAAACTTGGTGGAGTTGTATCGTGTATTGTCCCCCAATAATAACTGCTTGAAAAGGGTAAACAACACTGTGAAACTCAGAGTTGTCTGATGCATGGTATTATATAATATGCCAGTCCAAGCTACTCGCAAGTCAGGCTACAGTTTGCTGACCGTATGCTCCAGAAGTAGCTTCGATAACTTCGAGTGAGCCTGTCAACGTACATGGCCAAAAATAACCAAAAATGTTATATTATGACTCTATCCTAAATCGCCAATTAGTGCCGCGCTACGCGTGCTTTCTGAACAGCTGAAGAGAGTTTATTTTCTCGAGAATGAATGATGTATGATGAATGACAGATACTTTTTAACCGCTCATACGGCTATTGCGTTGGTCGACTGAATAACAAATGTCCATTTATCCTTGCCTTTGCTTATGTTTGGGGTCACGGTTACAGATAACATAACGACGTCCACGACGGCGAACAATGGAGCAACCTTCACACATTTTCTTGATGGAAGAGCGGACCTTCATCCCACGGTAGAATGTAAGGGAGCCGTTGGCCAAGGAAGGGAGAGTTGGTGTTACGACAGGTCTGAGAAGTGTAGACCTGGCCAGGATAACACTGGTTGGGGCAATGGTGGTAATTCGAGTAAGATTCAGTATGCGGCCGAACATGGTGAGAAGATAGTCCAACAATAACTACAGAGAGGCAACAAATTGTGGCATATGGTGCTGGTCACTTATTTACAGCATCGAGTATTCGGCAAGTCAACTAGAAAATTTTTCCATCACTTGGGGTGGTCATGACTTATGAACAATTGGAGTCAATTTGTTTAAATAGTGAACTAGCTAAACAGAAATTGAGGGTAGGCGCCGAACTAGACTTTTGTGGGTTGGTGCAGCAACCTGAAATTATTTGTATCTTTCGCAGGCTCGGAGTGGTCGGCAAAGGGTTGTTTCATAAATGGCCAAGAATATATAGCTCGGTAATCACAGATGCTATATGTAACACTGCATGGACCGAAGAAAAACCACATCTTATCATCAAGTGAGTCACTACACTATTCGAAACGAATTAATGGTAGGTACCCTCACCCGATTGAAACAGGCAATTGGCAGCAAGGCGCTTGTCCAACGATGGGCAGCTTTTTCCACCCGGATTACCATCGCCTTCCAACAAGTAAACCAGCACTGCCCTCCGACAAGCAGTGCTGGCAAGAAAATTGCCCCTATCCTCTGGCAATCAGCGTTAGCGAGAAAATCGTCACCGAAATAAGTTCTGATGAACTTGTTACTGGATTAGATAGCATCAATCACTGCTACATGGGCTTCTGTTGCAATGTAGTGTTCAAGAGAACACTCGATGCGTCTAGAACGGAAAAAGAACATTATTGCTCCGAGCCAATTGAGCAACTTGGAGCCCACCTGAATACCTGTGATACATCACTGCCGCGAGTGTTACCTGAGCTTTAGTTTGCATCGATCATGAGCGTGTGGAGCTCAACCAACACGCAGCAACAACTAACCATCGAGGATTTTCAGTGGTTAGATTTTGCCCCATCGCTTCAAATTGTGCCCGAATATCATCCAGCTTATTGCTGGTATTGCCATATTGTGCTATGTTCACATCATGGTACTCTATTTGGGATGAATAATTTGTGAGACTTCCCATAGGGCCTATATATAGCTGGACTCTCGCGGGTTCTTAGCTGTTGTTTAGGCACATTCCCTGTGGAGGTCCCCTACACGAATGGAGACCTACGTAGTTGTACTTTATGTTATAGGCGCTTTCTGGGTGCTGCAAACATGCTTTGCCTGTTCGTTGATATGGCATAGAAGAAGATACCCATGCATTCGTTATCGTTCACCTCGACTGACACTTTCTGCCGCGATAGGGATATGCGCCATGATCGCATTGATGGTTGCTCGTGCCAACAATCAAGCGAAGATTCCGTGTGCTGTTGTGTTGTGGATGTCAGGGATTGTGTATCCCGTGATATACATTTCAATCATCGGTAGGTGTGTCAAGCTGTATTTCTTTTACCAAATCAGCGAGGCCAAGCTGGAAGATGCGCTGACGAAGATGGGTGGCGAGCCGAGTTTGGTCTCCAAAAAGCCGGCCAAATTCCCATTCAGCAAAAGAAAAAGCCACGAGTCCGTGGAGTTGCGTAGCCTAACCCAGACGAATTCAGTAGAGGCGAGCCAGCTCAGTTCTATCAAGCACGACACCATTCTAGAGAACAACTGGTTTTACCAACGACGATACGTCGCAACCCCAAACTACATGACCACTTGGCTCATCATATTTGTGTTAATCCATAGTGGCATCAACGCACTTGTGCACCTCTTCAGCATTCGGTTGAATCAGAGCCCGGCTCCTACAACGGACTGTTACGCAGGCATGGAGTACGTTCCGCGTAGAGTTCTCTGCTACGTTTATGGACTGGTGATCATACCAATTTTGATCTTACTGATGCGCAATGCTCACGATGCATACGGAATTCGGCGGGAGCTTGCTAGTGCCACAGCTGTGAATGTCATCGGAGACACGCTACAACTAATTTTTGTCTCTACAGATAAGATAAGAGATGAGATAGATCCTGATGTCTCTGGCCTGATATGGACACTGATTCCTTTGGTCCTTGTCTACATTTTACTCATCGTAGTGCCTTTGTTTGAAAGCTACCTGATCGATTTGCGGAAGGGTAAACCACTCAGCCATCCCATCGTCAAGGGAAAGTCTCTTGTTTTGGATAGGACCAGAGAGTCCTTCGAGGCAATGCTTCAGAAACCAAACATCTTTTACCAGTTCAAGATGTTTGCAGTGGCCGATTTCACTGTGGAGTGTGTGCTTTTCTACGAGGCATTCGCGAGAATCGCCACTCTATCCAACTCTACTTCCCCCGAAGTAGTTCAGGAGCATCTCAAGGATATCTACGAGACCTTCATCGCACCACACGCCAGGTTCCAAGTGAATCTAACGGACGATACTTTCCGTCAAATTCGAATTCAAGCAAAAAACGGCCACTGGGAGGTCGAAATGTATAGTCTTGTCCAGGCCGAGGTCAAGGAGCTTATGTTCCGAAACACCTACCCAAGATTTCTAGTAAGATATCGTCGTGGTGATTACCACTGGGACGATCTTATAGAAGGCGCGTAGAGTGTTCGTGTAGTGTTAGTTTTATAGTAATAATAGTCCAATAGAGCATAGTTTTTTGGTTGTCTAGTTTTGCCATTTGAATACTGCCTGTAAAAACCGTCAAAAATGGCTTTTGTTCTTTGAATGTGCTGAGGATCGTTGTGCACCAATTACCATTGATGACGTTCGGAGAATTGTCATAGTACGAAGTCCAAATAAACTTGAATAATATATGTGCTGGAATCCATGTATATTTATTCAGGGTATCTGGGGAGAGGAATTCTCTATTTATTTACGAAGCCACATATGTGTGCTTACTTGCATAGCTTGTTGAGAAGTATAGGGGCGCCCTCGCTTAAATATGTCCAGTCGAGCACATGAGAAAGCTCATTCTATTCCGACATTCAGATCTCCATTCCCGCTGTCTCTTTGTAACTGTATTTATATAGAAGTCCGTTCGGGTTTTCATTATATTTGTGTGGATACAGGCTATTTTGCTCGAAGCTCAGTTCTTCCCTCCTTCCTTTTCTTTCAATAGAGCTATATTACTTATTTCGACCTATGGTGGAGATGATCTACTCCTTTTTGTTTGCTTTTGGGATTCTGGGCCTGTACACGGAGGCTCAGCATACACGTCATGGCGAGAATCAACGATGTTCAGTAACCGAGGTGAAACACTACCCTGCTCCGAAAACTTTCCGGGCGCCGGTTATCGATGGGAAGCTGGACGAAGAAGTGTGGGAAAATGCGGCATACACGTCGGACTTTGGGAATATTCAAGGCCCACACGGTCCACCACCTCCGATCAGCATGCTAACGCGAACAAAGGTAAGTGCTCACTCTCACTCAAATATGCGACAGCAGGCCGTCGAGCTAATATTGAACTATTGAAATTCACAACGCACAGGTGGCCTGGGATAGCCATTTTGTTTATATCGGCGCAATGTTGTTCGATCCTTTCATTGCAGCTAATGTTACCAGGCTCGATTCAGGGTCCAGAGGTGAGCGTTAGGAAGTATAAGGAGCCTCTGGGATGGCCATTAACTAGTCGCATTATTTCATAGAGTTCATCGACAACACTTTTGAGGTATACCTGGATGTAGATAGAACAAATCACCAATACAAGCGAATCCAAGTAAATCCGCTGGGAATTTATCGTGCAGTAGAGTTCACGAAACCCCCTGTCGATGGGGGTATCGAAAGGCCGTGGGATTTGGGCTCTGGCTTCAAACTTCGCACCTTTACGTCACACGAAGTTCACATCGTCCATTCTGTGGAGGAAATTTCCTCTGGAAGGCCGAATTTAAATAGCTACTGGTCTGTGGAAATGGCCATCCCAATTCATCGCTTGAAGAATGTCATCAAGCGAGGACCAGACGATGACGATGGCTATTCAAACTTCAATTTTATGAGGTAACTAATTGTGATGCCTTTGGTTTACTGAAGGAGCTGACTAAGCGTTTTAGATCTGGCTGGCCCCCGAAGTCCGTGGAAAGCAACGACGATGAAAGCCCTAGACGTCGAAAGAGAGCCCACATCCTGGCGCACCTACAAAGATACCATTACACCTGGTCTCCTCAATACAGTCAAGACATCCACAACCCCGAATGGTGGGGCACAGTCTATTTCTCCAACCAAACCAAGGACGCCTGCTTTAAGCCGGACGCCTCATACAACACTCGCTATGTTTTGATGCAAATATACTGGGCCCAAAAGAACTATTACCGACACAATGGTAGATATTCAGCTGATATATCCACACTATCCACGGAGAACCCGATGTGGAATATTTGTACACCGTCCCCAAAGATCCAGCTCACCAACCATAGTCAGGGTTTTCAAGCGACTATTCCCGACGGGGAGATGTATGGACATATTCGTCAGGATCGCTATCTTTGGTATTCCAGATATTGACGGGACATCCACATATACCCCACATCACGGCTCCACCAAATAGGAAACCCGCTATTGTAATATTAACATAAAATGGCCAAGTCTATTTCATGCACTTTAAGTTGGGAGGCTTGTGGGTCGGATAATTAATGTGGCTTGGGACAGATGCATCAGTTAAGCTAAAGAGAGAGGAGGTATAGATCTTACATGCGTCTAAAGAAAGAGGAGGCATGATGAGGCAAATTCGATTCTCATCGGGTTCAGCAAAATGAGGAGTGTTTTAATACTGTGTTTGACATTCGTGTTATGCTAAGTAGGAATTAAAACTTTTTTGTTCTAATGATTGTATTAGCTTATCCTTAATCATATGGAGGCAGTCCTTATCAAATGGAGGCCGCCACATGAACCACATCGAACATTAAGCGACATTCAAGAATACATCCGTGTTCCTGGATCACTTCACCTCCATTAGCCAGGAATCTGAGACCTGGACCTAGCCTGGGTATGTTTAGCATCATCCTTACCAAGCGAGGGAGATGTTATTTAGGCACAATGACGGAGGCATCTGAGCAATCTCACCCATAACATCACTCGATCAGCTATGACTAAACGAGCCTTCAATCACTCTCACTTGATTTAAACAAATATATCCATATCCGTGTACTGCGGGAAATGCTCTCTTTTTGAAACCAAGTTAATTGTAATCCCAGTTATACTCTCTGATGGCGTTGTTCTCCCTGCTCTTAAAAGAAGCCACCACATCCTTCCACTTTTGCCCACTCTTTCTCTTCCCAACACCATGAAAAACCGTCGACGTGTCCAGTCCTCCCCGCGATACGCTCCCTTTCTATCACTGACACGAAAAGGCTCTCCTTCATCTGCACCAAGCTTGACCCACAATATTGACCCGACATCCCACCCACCCACGCATCACTCCTGCCATACCATATCCCCAAGTGGTGACTCCCCGATCAATTCTCTAGAGGCTGGCCCCGACATGGAGATACCAACGACACCCATGGATGATTGTAGATTACGTATTGACAATACTTATTTACTGGAACAAAACCGTGCGTTATCTCAAGAGCTAGCCCAGGCGAAGCTTACCGCTCATGCGCTTCGCCAAATCATTGTGAGGAAGGATAGCGAGGTGACGAAGCTGAGGCAGGAGAATCGACGCCTGATATTAAAGCAGTCATCGTTCGGCAGCGAGCTGGCCAGTGAGCTAACGTTGACCAGATCCACTCAACCACAGTCCAAGTTCCTCAAGGAGGAAGATGTAGCCTCCAAGGAGACCACCTACTCGTGATCAGTGATATTTGTGTATAATTACCGAACCAATCAGTCATTTCCATTAATTACCATAATGTACAATAAACTCAAGCATTCGACGTACATATGCTGCAAAGCGCATCGTTGCTACGGTGTGACCTCGATACCTACAGACCGCTCTGGTATTTTAGGATTCATTTACCAGCCAACAGGTGTGAATCAAATCGGGCACGATATCAGGGAAATTGATACGATCAGACATGCACATAGTGCTGTATGCGTGGAATGCTGATAATGACCAAATCTTCAATGCTTTAGCGCAGTTGAATCAGGTATTTATAGTTCGCAAATGGTGACCAGGTTCTCTGTTCAGATCAGCAACTATTATGACCATATGCTGAGTAGGGAATTCAGGGATGAAGTGAATGCTTTGCACTAATGGCCGATTATTCCAGACCCTGAGGCAGTAGGTGTAATAAGCAGTGCATCACACCGAACCTAGTTAAACAGATTCGTCTGAAACCTACCTAATTTACTCACGAACATAGCAAATGCATCCCTCAGCTCAGTGGAAGGATGTAGATAGCATGATATAGCATCATCTGGTACAGCAAAGGTAGTCGGCAAAAATGAGATCTTCATATATGAGTCAACAATTATCCAGGCAGGATGGCATGATTAGTCCCTGCAATCTTCCAAGTAGGCTTATTTCCTAATGCCGGGCAATGTGATTCACCATAAAAAGGAGTTCGTTACCCCTATGTCCAAATGGAGAAAAGATGTCCCATCCCATTTGTTAAGAATCATGCCATTATGAATACACCAGAGTTGTCACTCCAGCAAGCTGATCTGGAACCTAGCCAATGACGCATGAGACTCCATCAAGAAGTGTCCAAGCATCATGAGCGAGCTTCAGCGCAGCAGCCACAACGGTCTGTAGATCACTGGTGTTTTCTATCCGTTTGCCTAGGTTTGTTAACTCAGTCAGACATTTTCAGGAGAGGCAAAGTGAAGCAACATGATGGCAGAAGTGACATTAAACATGAACTGTGATTGTTACAGGCACCTCGTGCATCTCAATTGTGTTTGTAAAGATTTACTCTATTGGTTTCTGTCTGACACTGTCTTTATCATTCAAGGCAATCCCTACCCTAACCCTGTCTCATTTGATCATCCCTGTTTTCATTCTGATGTGTGAAGTCTGAAGTGTACACGATGACCCGCCCCTTGTCATATTTAATGGGTGGTACAGGACTGTTCATCCTCTGTACTAAAGATCTCTGGCCCTCTCCCCTGATCCTCTTCTTTATCCCTTTCTTGGCTAGCATTGCCAATATTTTAGCATCATAGATTTCGCTTGTCCATATTTCGATGATTAAGAAGCTGGGCCTTCCCTTAGACTGCCTCCCAACCATTTTTCGTTGGGTGAGTGAGGATTTCGCAACCTTGTATAGCATATGCTTAGTATCCCGGAATTGGTCTTTACTTGGTGTGTGCCATTTGTATAAAGACCCATGGAGTTTTGTCCCCAACGAAGCTTGTGACGCAGAGGCCAAGATTCGAATTGCGATGCTCTTACGTACGCACCTGAGCTGCACAGATCCTGATGGATTCGGAAGTGATGAGAAGCTTCGTTTCTCGAAGATTGACTCAATATGTGTACCTCCGGTGGACTATCTCACCAAGATAGTAATGTTCCTTCAGCGTCTCATCACACAAATCGGCACTTCCCCCGATGAAGGAGAGATGGTTCGCTACTCACCTGCAATAAGCAGCCCTACATTCTATACCCATTATAAGCCATTGTATCCATATTTAAGTTTGGCTAGAACCGTGAATCTAGTCAAATTCCAGGAGTCTCTTCGAGTTGTCAATGGAACCTCGAAGCCCGTATGGTGCATCGGCTATACAACTGAAGAGGCGCTGATTGATCAAAAAATTACGCAAAAGCTCTGGTCACTTTTCAAAGGCGGCAATTACGATACCATTCACAAACTAGTCTGGAGGGGAATGGTTCCGTTAAAAGATATATTTCTTGATACGGAGTTGACAGCCCTACAGGAGCTGGAATTGCATTGGAGGTATGACCCTACCAGCTCCCCGTGTACAGAGGATATCTACTTGGATACCATCTGCAAATCGGCCCGCAGTTTCCGTAAGATCAGCCTTCACCTTGATCCTTGGGTCGCCAAAATAGAAGATAGCGATATCGCCGCACTCATCGCTGCACAAGAACCCGGGTATTTAAGGGCGTTACATGTGGAGGGCGCCCACAAACCATTGACGGAAACCATTGACGCACTACTCACACACCACGGTAACAGCCTTCAAGAACTCCGCATAGTAGACTACATTCCAAGTAAAAGTGGGCTTGAAAAGATCGGCCAGTTTAACAACCTCAAATGCATAGAATTCCATGACTGCTTCAACATGAGCGACAAAGAGTTCCGAAAAATCTATCCAGCGTGCAAAAACCTCCAGGAATTGCACCTTTGCAAGCTTCCATACGTGAGTTGTGGAACGGTGCGTAAGATCATTGAGACAGCTGGACCCAGTTTGCACAAACTCGTGGTCAGCCAGGTGGGCACCGACCTGATAGATTCGGAAACTCTACAGAGCATGATTCGTTACTCCAGCAACCTGCGATATCTAGATATTCAAAAGATGACCTTCCCCGCGGCCGAGATGTGTGAATTTATGAGAACAGCAATACAATTGGTGCACATCGCCCTCGGGGAGCCCATTGCGAACACTCCATTATGTGGTGACTTCATTGTCCACACTGCTATAAGGTGTTGTCGGAGATTAAAGTATCTTCACATCTCTGATTTGGTGATCACCGAGAATTCTCTGAAAGATTTGAATGAGAACTCGAGGTTGAATTATATAGCCTTCCCTCTGTTAGTTAGCTAATCCGTATACATATAGATCCAGATATTTTAAACATCCCCATTCAATTGGTTCAGCATTGCGTAATAATTGGGATCAATAAAGTCAGCGTATCAAAGAACACTTGGAATAGCACTAGGCCCGATACAGTGCATTGTGTTCATGGTGCCGAGTGTGTGGGACTTCGAAATTCCCGACCGCCCTCACTGGGGTAGTTTATCCGTTTGATCCAAGCAATAATGAACATTATTGAGTGATTTTCCATATATAACCAGGAATTCCGACTTCCTACACTGGCACCTTAATATAGATTAACTTGATAGATATTTAAAACGAGCGCTTTTCATGCTGCATTATGGTGATCCGCACGATAACTACTAGAACACTGACTTCCCCTGAGCCTGAGGGCGTTGCAGGTGAGTCTTGCCGGATTCTGCTTTCAGTTCGCAATATTCAATTTTCGTGAAGGCTTGAAAGGAAGGCTGAGGCTACAGAAGAATTCCACCATCGACAGCAGCTCCTTTCAAGCTCGAAGAAATGCTGCATGGATCGATATGGAGAGACGTAACATCCAGGTATACGAGTACCTGTGTCACATAGGAGAAGCAAAAGAGTAAAACTGGTGTACAATCCTTCTGGTGGGAGGCGAATCTAATCAGGCTCTGTATATTAGTTGGCTTGAGACTTGCATAGAAGAGGAAATAGCACCCATCGATAAGATCGAGCAAAGCTTGCGAGATGGAGTGATCATCGCCAAGATAGCCCGAATTTATGAACCGAGCAGTGTCAAAAAAATCTTTCAAGTAGCGATGGATCAAGAATTTTGGTAGTGTTACAATTCTTACTAATGTTCGATCAGGATCCTAGAATACAATATAGACATTCCGACAATATCAATTACTTTTTGGATGCCATTAGAAAGATTGGCCTTCCTGAGGTAACTACCTAACCCGGAGGCCTGTCTTTCAGCGCTCCTTTCTAACTTGGTGCATAGAATTTTCATTTTGAGCTTACAGACCTATACGCCAAGAAAAACCTCCCAAAAGTGATCTATTGTATCCATGCACTCGGGTACTTACTAAAATGAATCCTATCATCAATCGAGCCCCTGCCTAACTATGCTTCAGCCATTATCTCTTTCAACAAGGCCGTGGTCCAAAGATGAACAATCTGATAGGAAAACTCCACTTCTCTGGTATATCTGAATCTCTTGAGCTGCTTTTCACACTCTAATGTCTCATTCACAGAGGAGCAAATCCAGGCTGCCCTGAAGGAGCTTGAGGCAATAGGAGCCCCCATCCCTACTTTCAAGTGTGTCGAAGCGATTCTATCACAGGAGATTCAGAAACGTCAAGGTAATTGGATGATCAATGGCCTTTACCTAGTTCATTTGATCAATCATCCATAAGATGCCATATTCTGTTCAACCAGTAGCGAGCATATAGCACACCCGTACGGCATGCGCAACGCCAGTGTCCTGCTTGCAATCCAAGCAAAGGCTCGAGGTGTGCTTTGCAGAAGGGACTACCGCCGTAAACTGGAAGATATGCAACAGGCTGAACATACCGTAGTTAAGGTACCAAGAGAAAGTATGATCTATTTATAGATACTCCAATACTGACTATACCCTACAGCTCCAAAGCTACATCAGGGGATTCCTTAGCCGTCAGATGTGTACAAGGCTCACAAACTTTGAGTCTAAGCACGAGATCCTTGGGGAATTCGGTGAAGTTGCCATGCTTACACAAGCACCCACCAATGATGTTTATTGCGACGAACTCCCCTCTGCCGTAGGATACTTGACAATGAAGCACCTGGAATCCAACTGTATAGACGAAACCAAAGTAGATCCACAGGATCAACCATCTGGTCAGGTATTAGGGCCTTCAATGCATTCAACATGAATATTTGGGACTTACACTGTAGAAATTTAAGCATGATATAGGGCTACAATGTCCAGCAAATAAGACGCCAATGTTATCTCAGCACCCAAGTAAGAATCGATCCACAGAAGAGACAGGCCACGGAGATAACCCATCTACAAATTCGCTTCCTGTCTTATATTCACTGGAAATGACCAAACTTTTGACTCCAGCAAGCGGAACAATGATGCAAAATGCTGCCTCACTCAGCAAAATGGTTCTTGAGCCAATCGATTTCAGGCTGCTTACGAGTCCACCATTTGCTGCTAGCGATTGGAGACCAACTTATTCATCAGATTTTATGAAGCAAACACTCCACGTAGCAAATCACTTCAAGAGAGAATTCAATCCAGAGAACATCACCCATTTGTATTTCACGAGCCTGACCAAAACCCAAGTATTCCTTGATTGCCTCGACGCCAAAGGTGTATTCATAGTCGATGGCTTCTTGAAAGAAAAGATCAAATCGAGCAGTTGGCTATATCCAGACAAGAGTGGTATCCATGAGTCCACTACGCCCATCATCAATCTGAAGCAGTCCGATATTCTGAACTTTGAACTGAGCAAACTGGTTGGTAAGGCAAAGGTTGGGCTACATGTTTATTTACCTTTCCTGAAAAACGTCGCACGGTTGTTTACGAAAAATCATCAGCCGTACAACGATCAAATCATGTGTTTCATCTGATCGGTCGAAACATTTCCAAATCCAAATGCTACCGTCATTATGATGCTATCCACCGAGTATGAATAAATCAAGCCATGGATTTGCACAATATTAGCCGATTTATTATTTTAACATGGTTGTACAATCGAGAAGCCGGTTGTTTATTTCTTGACCTTTTGGGCTTCTTCCTCAGCCTTAAGCTTAGCACGCTTCTCGCGGATACCGCGGTAGCGTTGCTCAGAGCGGACCAAACGAAGAGTAGCATAAGCACTCTTGCTCTTCTCCTCTTCAGTGACCTTGCGGGCCTTCTCCTTGGTGATGACTTGAGCAACAGGCATAACAGGGCCAGCGATTTGCTTGGCATCAGCAAGTTCGGCAGCCTAAGTTTCACGTTACAATTAGACAAATGTTCCCAACAATGGATTCCTTGTCAAGTTCTATGTACCTCGCTGTCACCCTTCTTGGGCTTACCAGCCTTCTTGGGGAAGACGATAAGCTTAGCCTTGTAAGCCTTGAGGCGTTGGACGTTCAATTGAAGGGACTCCTCGGACTTGTTGCGACGACGGTGGTCGACGGAGATACCGATGGTAAGAGCCTCCTTGCGTCTGATTCCAGCTTCCTGAAAAGCAGCCAGTTTAGATGGAGTCGGCTGGAGGATCTATTGTGATGTGGTTTACCTTCAATTCCTCCAATGTGAAGCCCTTGCCAGCTCTCAACTTGGTGTTGTATTTGATAGTTGGGCATCTGACAGCGGGTCTAAGAAGGCCATCAACGGGGCGAGGGGCAATGCGAGCAGCCTTTTGGACGCGATTGAGTCTTCTGCGCTTCTTGCGGCCGGCTTGGTCGAACCAAGTCTTGACGCGCAATTGCCAGTCCTTACGGAAGTGATTGTTGGGCAACTGATTGTTGTGCTTCATTGTCTAAGAGTGAGGAAGAAGAGTTAAGGATGGCTCGGATGAAATGCAATCTATGATGGATGTTCAATTACAATCGAAGGATACGATTTGTCACTCTAAATCAAGGACTTGAATGAAAGAGGAAGAAAATCAGGGAGCAGCGGAAATTCTTTTATAAGTTGCAACCCTTGATGGAATTCGGTTACCCTTAACTAAGATGGCCGGAGAGTTGATTAGTAGCTGGTTAGCCCACCACGATCAGTGATTAACTTTCCATGCAAGCTCACGCATCAAATCAGTTTATTCCGATCCGTGTGTGAGGATCGGGTGCAATATGGATGATTGGAACAACACTCCGATATTGCTAGCTGCTGCACACCTTACAACTCCAACCAACCAGCCAATCGCCAGCGAGCCCATTCCAAGTTTAAGGCAGCAATTCAACAATTAAGGAAATTCATATCACAGCGAATTTCAAAGGGCACTAATTTAGTAGGCGATTGAATGGATATTGACGCAGAATAGCAACCAAAAGCTGCAACCGTTTCTCATCTAGTACCGGAATACTCTTTCATTAATCCGTACATAATCCTCTTTAAACCCTTCTCTAACCTATTGCCACTAGCCTACCCTGATATACTCCTTTACCTACTAAACTAACTCTTTCTTAATCCATTAACCCACCATTCAAGCCACCTATATATACTGTTCTTCCCTCTAGTGCTGCCAACAAGAAACTTCGCTTACTGTTATTGTCATGGCATATGTTCAACCAACCTTCGTAAACTCCTTTTGGGTAACCTAACAGATGTCCTTTTGTTTTATGAGTACGCCGCGACTGAATCGACCTTGATAGGGAAAAAATGAAGAAGGGGTCGAAGTGTTAATGAAGAAACTTCGAACCTCCAAGCAATCCTGCGTGGAACTTCAGAACCTATACACAGCAAGGTATAGAGTTGCTTGGTCATCCCAGGCTTGGGTGTTTCGTTAAGCATGCTCTCAATAATACTTGCAGGGCGGCTATCGAAGAGGAATACGGTCGGAAATTACTCAAGTTAGCGCAGAGTCCAGTAGGAAAAGATGAGTTCGGGTAACCACTACGGAAGCTTAGCTTTGCGAAACGGTTTTGGGCCAGCGTATGCTAAACCACCTCTAGCACTTTGAAGGATTCTCTGGAATGCTTACGTCGCGAGTTGGAATCGATGGGAAATTCGAGAGTCGAACTCGGCAAGAAGATGAAAGTAGAAATCGAGGGAGAGTTGGCAGGCTTCATGGAAGGCCAGCGAGAGAAGCGTAAAATGGTGAGCGGGCACGCATGAAGTAGATTCGAAGGGGCTACTCTGATGACAGTTGATTCCTTAGCAAACGACCAAAATAGAAAAATGCGCCAAAGAGAAATCTGTGCTACGAATGCATGTACTCAAGGTAAGCGTCCCCGGTGGCGGGTTTGATACGCTGCATCTAACTTGCTTCCAACGAACAACACAGTTGAAGGAGAAGCTGGACGTGGAGAAACGTACAGTTCAAGAGCTTGAACAATTGGGGGATAAAGAAAGGGTTGGTTTATTTGTAATAAATCATTTCGGAAGAAGATCCACTTATCATCTTAATAGTTGCAAAGTGCCATTGCTTCGGTCCGAGTTATTGGTAAAACCATCAGTCCCGATCATGAGTGAGTCAGCGACTGACACTAGTGAATTTAGATGAGGAGCTTAAAGAAGCCCTTCACAAATGCAACGAGGTCGAGCGTCAGTGGACGAATGATTGGAAAGAGTCTTGTGAGGTATTTTAGCGGGTTTCTATGGCTTTGTGGAATATGCTTCTAACTTCTTTTGTAGCTATTTCAAAAATTGGAGGAGGAGAGAATAAATTTCCTGAAGAAGTCGAGCTGGGAGTTTAGTAACATTATTGCCGCTGTGTGCGTCTCAGATGATATGGTATGCGGTACATAGGCTTACTCGAGTATGATCCAAATTACTCAGTTTCAGGAATGGTCCAGGCATGTGAGAACATTCGTCAATCGCTTGAGAAGTGCTTTGCAGCCCATGATATAGCCCGGTTCATTCAAGAGTTTGGAACAGGCAGCGAGCTACCGGGTAGGGATATTTGGAACCACACCTATCCAACAGCTTACTGACACTTCATTGCACCAGATTCCGTAATATCCAAGGAGATGAGCGGTCTAAACCAAAGAGACGCAGTCGAATTGGATGCCAGATCGAAGCTTCGCAGCTCGACTGGCCAAATCGGCACCAATACTCGAATGCAGACACCGGTTGATCGTCCTGCGAGCGCAATGTATGATCCTAGGTATTATTATTACGCCGGAACCCCCGACCCTGCCATGGCCTATCGACAAGCGGCATATTACCACCAAAGTAGAAGCTACTACCCTATGGACCCAAGAAGCACTGCTGCCTTGGGCTATCGACCACCAATGGGATATCACAATCGCCCAATGGATTATTCTCAAGTTCCTGGGCGAGCCGTTTCTCCAAACTCATCTCAACACCCGATGATGTACTACCCAATGGTTCAGGGTAGGCCGCATTGGCAGAACTTTGCACAGCTTCAGGGCCAACCAAAGGGAGGGTTAATCAAAGCCTCAGCGGATCCCTTAGGAAGAGTCATCTCCCCTCCTCCTACAATCATCACAACTCCTGCCAACCATCCAAAAGAAGAGCAACCATATAACCCTTCAGTAGGCAACAAGCTTGAGCCCCAACGCACACTATCTCCTTCTAGTACTGATTCCGGCCATCCTGCGGAAACAAGGGTCTCTCCAACACCCTCCACCACCCTCCAGTCGGTGGATAGTGAGTCTCGCGCCATCTCTCCAAATTCAAAGATCTATCCAACTCCTGACTCGCCACAGGGGGCAGGTAACGATGCACTTCGATCACCTGTCCAGCAGGAAAGACGGAGCAGAGGATTATCGTTCAAGAATTACGGGTTGTACTCTCCTACGAATACGTCTCCAGATAGTACGAAATACTCTATCGAATCCTATCTTCAACTTGCTGAATTTCTGTTTTGCTTTCAGGATCCAGCCCAACCAAGACTGAGCTGCTTCATACGAAAACGAGTCCTGCAGGTAAGAGGCGCCCCGTTTGTGTACCTCCCTTCTAGGTATTCACTCTGTTAAATGTCCCAAATTTAGAATTGGACGGAGCAAAGCCTCCTGAGTCAGTTCACGAAGGTAAGAGTGCTCACCGATTGGAGTCATGGCTGCTACATACTAATTGATGTGCATAGCTCCAGAGTCTCCCTCAGAGCCTACACAACCGACCGAACTAAGTAAAAAGAAATCCAAGCCTCATATGGGTAGCGTATTTCATACTAGAACCTCACAATGGCCATCCAAATATACTAACTGAAATTGTCAGAGGTCCGTGCTCTCTATGATTACGACGCCGAATGCGAGGAAGAGCTATCCCTTCGTGAAGGGCAGATCGTTCGGGTCACAGCCACACGGTTGGATGGGTGGTGGGAAGGTGAGATACTGGATGAAAACCAGAATATCCAGTGTGGTCTCTTTCCCTCCAACTTTACCGAGCCGGTGATCAACCTGGACTACATCTAATGACCAATCCCGCTTTTCTACATGTAACATCTACAACCCTCTTCCTATGACAAGATATCATAGATACGTTAATTATTCAACCATAGCCGACATAGGTGGCATTGCCTTAGCTTCAAGTGTTTAGGTGGCGTCGCCCCGCTTTGACTGCCCATTTGTTGAACAATGTGAAGGTTTATCAGAACAACAAAAATGTTTATTTGATGGTAAACAGAGAGGAACACTATAAAATCTACTTCTAACTCTAAACTCTACGCATTCTGGCCTGCATCTCAGTCCCATTTCGGGGACGCCGGAAATAGACGAAAGTTTTTCTGTTTGTCGATATCCCATAGGATGGCTTCTATGCCATCCTCATTGGGGTTTTGACTGATTAGTGTATCTAATGAGACCAGCAACTGCTCTTGTAAAGCCCCTAGATCTTTCCTCGTGGGAAAGGAACATAGCATCACCAGGGTTAGCTAATATTCAGCCTAATCCAACTAAAGCAAAACAAATACCGTTGATTTGACGCAAGATCTTGTGTCGGTTGAGCATGAAAGAGTTCTCATGTAAGTAGGGACTCTTGCTCGAGATGAAGAGGCTTGTTTGGGTATCTAAGTGAATCCTTTGGTCGTCAGGATGTATTCCGGACACCCAGAGTTTTTCCTTGAGTTGGAGGGATATTCGGAATATGAAGAATAGCGCAGCAAAGCGTGCAGCAGATTTCACCTGTCTATAGAAAACTGATGGAAAGGCACGAATCAAGAGACATATCAGGATGTTTAAAGCAACCTGCTTGGGAATGGGTGGGGCTTGAAGTATCATCTTCACGATGATTGTACGAATGATTCGGTTGAACAGGACACCACCTACTATTTATTCAACCCGTTCCCTACTGAAGACAATGGACTCGTACGTGTGTCATAGATGATTGTCAAGAGATACTTGGCAATATACCTCTCTCGCAGTATGATCCGAGCGTTCCATGCATTGTCTTGATCGAATGGTGGGTAATACCAATGAAATAACCTCAAACTAATTAGCTTCATTGTTCTGCAAATACAATCCTCCTCAAATCATTTATTCACTCTAGCCAGTCATCATTTCAAGTGGTTTAAATGGGCAACATTAAGAATTACTACGCGCCAAGTAGTGAGAGCTTGGTCAACTAGCGACCGCTGTTCTGGAAATTTCTGAAGTTCAAGTGGCGGGCCATGCGTCTCACCACGGCAATGAAATATTGCCTTTTACCAAAGACAGTCCCAAAGAACAGCAGGATAAAGGGGTAACATAAGGTCATTATCACAATATAGAGGATACGAAAACTCCAAGGACCCGCAAGAAACCCACCTACAAACAAAACCAGATTAGTTCGGCTTGGAAGAACTCCGTCTCTTTACTCACGCTACCTTGAATCCCCAAGGCATGTAAGAGTGGTGACACGACCCTGGCAGTGGTTGAACCCGCTAGGGTAAACACAAGGAGAACCAAGACCCAATGAAGCACCTCGGAATTGTTACTGCGTGAAGGTTCTCCTGTTGTTGGGCTTTCCTCGCTATGTGTGGGAAGCAGAGTGGTTTGCTCTTGTGTAGTCATTGCAGTAATGATGAGACAGATTAAGCTTTAGAAAACGGACTGATAATCGTTTCCAACAATGTATGAGTGGGCCACATGACTTGATCAGATAAGTATGGATGTTGGCTATCTTCAGTTAATGGCAAACATAATTTAGGTAATTGGAGTGGTTTAATCAAAAATGATCTACAAATAAATATCGACAAAATAGCGTTACACTCCTCGAATGACGGTGCCTGTTTCTGGTTCTATCAAATATCTGATCGTTCTAGAGCATCGCTTGCTACGTTTCATCCTCATGTATGTGGCAGTTCGATGCCCGGATTGACACCTTGGAAGCTGGAAACACGCACCTCTGATATCCTTCTTCCTGTTGCTTGTGCAAGAGCAAATCACGGGTGACAGGGCAAACCACAGAAAGATTAGATTGGGAAAGAGCATTGTTTGAGGATGAGCTACTTGCGACTGCTTTTAAAGAGTGGGAATTTCTCCGAGATGCTAGTACTCACCCCCCTTTGATGTCATCGACGCGTGCATTTCCCCAAAATCATACATGCATACCGATAACGTACTCTCGGTGGATTTGTTTGTTCATCTCCATACAAGATATATATGTTATTCAGGCTATTTATTCAGTATTGGATACGAATTATGTCGGAACTGTACATTACAAGTGAAAAGGGGTGATTACGATGAGTGGTTCAGTACACCAGGTCGAGGTTATATAAAGAGATGATACTGTCTGGAGTAAGAAAGTCGGATTTACAAATTGAATGCCTTCTCCACTAGATTGGGAGATGGGGAAATGGACATGGCCATGAATCCTGCTTGCATCTCCTCATCCTCTTCCTCGTTCTCTGCCTCGCTCTCTTCGTCACTCATCTCCTCGTTTTGCCACTCCTGATAAATCTCCTCGACGAATCGGGAGGAGTTGGGCAGGGAGTACGGGTCAAATGGGAAGAATGTTTCCAACTCATGGAACGAGGGCTGATGCTGGGCCGGCAAGTTCGAGCTGGCTGATTTGGAGACGGTGGTGCTCTTTTTGGGCAAGTAGAGGCGCTTGTTTTGCTCGATCACGGTGTAACAGTACATCAGGTTCAACTCGTGGCTGAGATGGGCAAACTGCTTGACTACATTAGGGGAGCAAACCTTTGAATTGGTTGGTGTTAATGTTGGTTTTCGATGGTAAACAATGTAAAGCAAGTTACCTTGAGAGGGTTGAATCTGGACATGATGATCCTTTGGAAATTTCCGAGGCCTCCATGCCATTGACGGATCCCATTCTCAGCAGTGTCGTCTACCAAATCCTTCCAACGGAAACAGAAGACATACAGGATTGCTTGGGTAACCGCATAAAAGACGGAGAACCTCTCGGCATCGGGATAGGAAACGGTGCTTTCGTATTGATCAGCAAATGTTTCGGTAAATCCGGTCATGAGTCCAACAACTGTGCGAACTGAGGTCTGATCCAGGAATTTAGCTCGCGAAACGTAGCTTGAGATGTACGACGCAGCAGAGACTCGGTTAACGACGGGGGCCGAGGTATCAAAGATACGGGAAGCAAGGGTTCCTAGGAAAATATCGGGGAAGCTCTCGTCCAGCGAACTGATGTAGAACAAGAGGAACTGGGTGTAACGTGACTTGAAGGTTTGCAAAATAGTTTTGTCGAAGATATCAAGCATAACATAGAAGAGGTCCCGGATGTGCTCCGAATCCCCGGACTGGTGACTGAGCTGGATGTATTGGAAGATAAGCTCGAGCATGGAATCTAGTTTCGCCGACATTTCTTTCACATTTACGGCGGTTACGGTGGGTAGAGCATCCTCATCGTCCGAGTCATCTATGTCAGAATCCTCAAACTCGTTATTCGCCATGTCCAACTGGAAGACCTCATCATCATCGTCCGAATCGTCCATCTCCTCCAACTCTACTTGAATTTCAACCTAAACAATATGTGAGCCGATCATGATTGCATAAAAGGTGTTGGGCTCATACTTACATCGATTTGAATGATTCGATCCACAATCACTGCTAGGAGCTGATTTCTAAGGATAGGGACATACTCGAGGAGGCGGAAAATGTTCTTCAGGTAGTATGTCTGGCTCTGAATGCTCTGGCGTTTGTGCGGGAACATTTCGATCAGGATTGGGTACAAACTGGTCGGCCCAGTTGGAATTAAACCCATCACCGTTTTCGTAGCGTTATGGATTCGCTCGTAATAGGTCTCAGCGCTCACATTGTTACAGACTGGTGACTCAAAACCTGCCCCTAGAAGTGAAAATAATTAGACCGAAAACATCAGACGTTCAGAGAGAGTTGATCACTTACTGAAGGTAAAATGTCTGCCGAGCATACGAACAGTTGGATGGATGTAGAATGCATGTGCAGATACCAGGTTGGCCAAGAAATGAACATACGACTGCACGAATACGTCGTCCTTAGTGGGCCAGTCGACGGAAAGAGCAGCTTCGATCAGGGCGTGGCAATCTCGATTGAGTGAAGAGACGCTTTTTGTTAATGCACGTATCCATTGCAATAGCTTGGTAGGGCTTGGAGCATCCAGAGAACTCGGCTTAGCTGACAGTTGACGAATGATGTCTTCGTAAGGCCCAAAATTCCCCTACAAATAAGGTGAGAACGATTAGAACTCATGCCTCATGAAATAGGATAGTGGGGAAGCAGTAATTGGGGGGAACAGGGTGAAGATAGAGAGGTCAAAAAAGCCGTATTATACTTCGAACTCGCCATACTGTGTGGCGCAGAGAACGAAGATTTCACAGCCCGAGTAGGACGGCAACAGCTCAAGAGATCGCATAGAGTATGGTTTATTTGAAGTAGTTCTTTGTAAAAACGTACCGCCGCCTTCTCTTTCAGGGCATTCATGATGAACGTAGTCATCATAAATAAAGCATTTTCATTTAGCTCGTTTTTCCCAAGCCCGCCACCTAAAAGATTAGGAGGTGGGGAAGTACTCCTGACGGCAGGCTCATTATCAATATCATTCAACGAAGGAAGCTCAGTATCTTCCAATTGAGAAGGGGCGTCATTTAGAGACAACATTTCTTTGCGATTTTCAGTGACTATGGTTGGTTTCAGAGTAGGGGAACGAAGGGAGACCATAATACGTTGGCGTAAAGATATAAACTTCGAAAACACAACTTAAAACGAATCTATATTGAAAAAAAGGAGATAGAAAAGGTGCAGCGAAAATTGGCTAGTTACTGAAAGCTAGTTGTGTGAGGAAAAGAAAAAAGCTCAACAAAATCACCCGTATTCCGAACCGCCTAGTTTATAGTAGGCTTACATATTAAAGTATTTAAGGCGCTCATGATTGGCTCTGGGTGATTTTTTTTCTGGCCCAAAAACAGGTGATCTATCGATCACATACAAGTAACCCCAATCAACAACACAATCACATCTGTAGCAGTAGGTGGTACATTAGTAATTTTCTTATCATCGTTTCATCAAAAATCTTATATTTGCTGGAGAGTCATTGGTTTAAACAATGTAATCGGATACAACTGAGCTTTAGATATATCATATATTAAGTATGTATGCATAAAAATGTAGATATTGTACAAAGAAGTGTCATTAGACCGCATATAATATAAATGTTAGGCAGTAGTCACAACCACCAGCGCTTGAGCTGCCTTAGACGTCCATAGTTCTTCTACGAATATCGTAGAATGGTGCAAAGTCTTCGTTGTCCGAATCAAATCCGTCCAGACTTTTGGTGCCACGAGTATCTGAAAGGGCTGGTTCAGGATCTACACATTTTACCCATTCAGGTGGGTCACCCACACACATCTTGAGTGGGTCAACATATCCAGGATACCTCTCGTACAACAGGTAGTCAAAGTTCCTGAATTCCTTCTCAATACGTTCCAATTCCTTACCAAGCGTGGCTCTTAGTTTTTGGTTGCGCTTACGAGGCCTTGTTTCTAGTGGATTCTGTTCAAGTAGTAGTTCCTCAAGATCGTAGGTGATATCAAAGTTTGACTGCTTTTGCTAGAAGGAAGGGAGGTTAGCATGAGCCTTGCAGTGATGCATAGTTATGTACATGTATATATATACATATATATATATATATTTGTGTGTGTGTGTGTGTGTGTACTGATATCACTTACGCTGGGTGCAAATGGAGGTCTGCTTCGCTTCTGCTCGAGTTCATCCCAATCGATGTCTCGGAAGAATGGGTGCTGCTGGATGTGAAGAAACCCATCTGGCCCACATCCCAACCGCTGGGTGACGTCACGCTCCAGGAACTGTGTGAATGCAACCATGTGTCAGTCCTGGCTCACTTCGCTTGGCTTCACTTCACTTCACTTCACTTCATTTCATTGCACTGCCTTCTCTCATCCATCACACACACGCGGCTACTCAAAGTAGTGGAGCCCGCATCGTGATTGGATTCAGAGCTGACGGGCCATGAGCACTTACCCCTTTCATGGCTGATATGCATTCTTCGCTCACTGGCCCAGTCTTGGAGGCCTCTGGAAATTGGATCTCTGCATGTTGTATAGCTTCTTTCACCTTGTCAGCATGGTCAAATATGAATGGACGCTAGTAATACAAAGCAAAGTCAGTACACCAATGTCCATGTGAGTAGGTCTGGACTCTCTATCTCTGGTGGCCAGCACTCAATGCTTCCCAACTCTCGTCCTCACCCTCATCCTCATCCTCATCCTCATCCTCATCCTCATCCTCATCCTCATCCTCATCCTCATCCTCATCCTCATCCTCATCCTCATCCTCATCCTCATCCTCACCCTCGCTCTCACTCACACCCCTCGTACCCCAGACCAATGGCTGGGAACTCGGCTGCATACCTGCATTCTTGTACCAGCCACTAGTCACTAGTCACTAGTCACTAGTCACTAGCCACCAGTCACTCAAACTATCACTCTCTCTTACCTTGCCGTAGATTGCTTCGTAGAATACCACTCCAAGTGACCACCAGTCCACCGATGTACCGTACCCTTGTGAGGAAAAGATCTCCGGGGCTACAAAGAAGTAAGCGTATGAGTGCTGGTTCTCTCACTCTCACTCCCACCCTCACCCCACTCCCACTCCTACTCTCAGCATCCATATCGCATTGCACCATTCTCTCCCCCCCACTGCCTCCCCCGTTCTTTGCTCGCCTCAATGGATGTGTCTTGATGAGAGGCGCAGGCTTCGTAATTGTACCTACCCATGTAGTTGTATGTTCCTGAGCGGGACCACAACGGTTTGTCGGTATACGCAATGGCAATGTTGAAGTCGGTGAGATGCGCATGCCCTGATGAAACGCAATTAGTGTTGGTCGCGTTGATCTATTCAGCTTCATCGTCACACAGCAGCAGCAGCAGCAGTGGCAACAACAGTATTACTACCACCACCACCTCAACCGCTCGAGTATGGCTCATGGAGATATCGCGTACCTGCCTGATCCAGCAATATGTTGTCTGGCTTGATATCCCTGGAGTGGAGTAGAAGATAGAACGCTGGTTAGTCTCTGGGCTCAAATGGCTCTTTCATCCCCATCCACTCTCACCCCCCCGCTCTGGTGTCTTTCAGACTCTGCCAGTGTTGGCGCTGCTGCTGATGCTTTGGAACCAAATCACTGACATCCAGCCTCCACCCTCTGATCTCTCGGCCCACATCATACCTGTGAATGATAGACTGCTTGTGCAAATAGCGAAGACCACACGCCAACTCGGTGATCCAGAATCTGACTGCCTCTTCTGAGAATCGGCGGCGATTCAGGTGAAACCTCAGGTCACCACCCAACATCAAATCCAGTGCCATGAACATATTGCACTCGTCCTGGAAGGCGAAGCGCATGTTGCATATGAATGGATGATCCAGCTTCTCCAATATGTTCCTCTCCCGAAGAACGTTCTTTAACGCGTTCATCCTGATACACTCCACCTTGTTGATATACTTGAGAGCATACTGCTTTTTGGTCTCCTTGTGCTCCACTATTCGAACCTGAGAGGGGGGTTAGAAGCTTGGAGAGGAATGGCGGGAGAGGGGGGGGGTAGTGGTGGAATGGGTTGGGTGTGGAGTTGCAAAAAGTAAGTGTGGATAGCTTGAGGTGCAAGCTACTAGTAAACAGAGGTTGAGACAGAGCGAAGGCCAAATTAGGCGTACTTCTCGCTATCAAACACTTGAAGTAATAATAGCGCGAATTCAAACAGGCAAACATAAATATATACGTGTGAAAGGGGTGAATACAAAACGACAATCGCGTAACTTCCCACCATTGTGAATGGGAAGCAGTCCACGTACACACGAAATAGGAATTCGAGAGTGACTATGAATAAGGAAAATAAATGTTAAGAGAAATACCTTTCCAAAACTCCCTCTACCAACACTGTTTTGTAAAACAAAGTGATTGAGGGTCACTAAAGTTTAGAAAGAATAATAGGAAAGTTAGCAAGCGTGGCTTTGGGAAAGCTCGACTGGGATAGAAAACAGCGGGAGAATTCCTACCGTCTTCCCCATCTTCAAAGTGTTTTGATTTTAGGTTGCCCATTACTTCTGGCGCTTCACTCCGGATAGTTAAGACTCAAGTAGAGTCGTGGTAATAAGAAATTATTATTATTATGCCGGCCATCCATATTCGATAATATAATTATACCAAAGTTTACTTGTAATAAGGATGCGTAATATAAATGAAGTCCTGGGGACCATTTATATGGTATTCTCCATTGAAATTTCCGTTAAATATTTCTTCATATAGTAATGGATTGGATTTCTTTGTAGCGCAGATTAGGCCATTAGAATCCCTTGTTTAGTGGGGAATTTTGGGCTCATAGAAATGTGTAACCAGGGCTACTTGGTAATCTCGCCAGATTACTCATTTGTTTGTTACCAGAACAACCACAGTTATGTTCATATTTGTCGTTGAGAACATACTATATCTACAATCTTCATATGTTTATCGTTACGAGCATACAAAATCTACAATCTTGATTGTCTATAAGGGTTCAATGGGGTGGAGGCGGTAATCAAGGAGTATAGTACAAATGGGACTGACTGACTGACTGAGGATAAGAATATATGAATGTGAATGTATATCAAGTAAATGGTGATTTTGGTAAAGCTTCCTGCAAATTACGCAAGTGATGGTTCTCTACCATTTATACATCCAGGGTACGCCGACGGGTTTCTGGCAACGGAATGTGCATTTCGCCACAATTTGTCCCAATAACTTCAAGACTCTTGGTTTCTCGCAGTTCACTAGCAATCGGCTTAGAATCCACACATTTTACCCATTCAGGTGGGTCACCCACACACATCTTGAGTGGGTCAACATATCCAGGATACCTCTCGTACAACAGGTAGTCAAAGTTCCTGAATTCCTTCTCAATACTTTCCATCTCTTTACCAAGTGTGGCTCTTAGTTTTTGGCTACGTTTGCTTGGCTTAGCCTCTAGTGGATTCTGTTCAAGTAGTAGTTCCTCAAGATCGTAGGTGATATCGAAATTTGACCGTTTTTGCTAGAAGGAAGGGGAGGTTAGCATGAGCCTTGCAGTGATGCATAGTTATGTACATGTATATATATACATATATATATATATATTTGTGTGTGTGTGTGTGTGTGTACTGATATCACTTACACTGGGTGCAAATGGAGGTCTGCTTCGCTTCTGCTCGAGTTCATCCCAATCGATGTCTCGGAAGAATGGGTGCTGCTGGATGTGAAGAAACCCATCTGGCCCACATCCCAACCGCTGGGTGACATCACGCTCCAGGAACTGTGTGAATGCAACCATGTGTCAGTCCTGGCTCACTTCGCTTGGCTTCACTTCATTTCACTTCATTGCACTGCCTTCTCTCATCCATCACACACACGCGGCTACTCAAAGTAGTGGAGCCCGCATCATGATTGGATTCAGAGCTGACGGGCCATGAGCACTTACCCCTTTCATGGCTGATATGCATTCTTCGCTCACTGGCCCAGTCTTGGAGACCTCTGGAAATTGGATCTCTGCATGTTGTATAGCTTCTTTCACCTTGTCAGCATGGTCAAATATGAATGGACGCTAGTAACACAAAGCAAAGTCAGTACACCAATGTCCATGCGAGTAGGTCTGGACTCTCTGTCTCTGGTGGCCAGCACTCAATACTTCCCAACTCTCGTCCTCACCCTCATCCTCATCCTCACCCTCACCCTCGCTCTCACTCACACCCCTCGTACCCCAGACCAATGGCTGGGAACTCGGCTGCATACCTGCATTCTTGTACCGGCCACTAGTCACTAGTCACTAGTCACCAGCCACCAGTCACTCAAACTATCACTCTCTCTTACCTTGCCGTAGATTGCTTCGTAGAATACCACTCCAAGTGACCACCAGTCCACCGATGTACCGTACCCTTGTGAGGAAAAGATCTCCGGGGCTACAAAGAAGTAAGCGTATGAGTGCTGGTTCTCTCACTCTCACTCCCGCCCTCACCCCACTCCCACTCTCAGCATCCATATCGCATTGCACCATTCTCTCCCCCCCCACTGCCTCCCCCGTTCTTTGCTCGCCTCAATGGATGTGTCTTGATGAGAGGCGCAGGCTTCGTAATTGTACCTACCCATGTAGTTGTATGTTCCTGAGCGGGACCACAACGGTTTGTCGGTATACGCAATGGCAATGTTGAAGTCGGTGAGATGTGCATGCCCTGATGAAACGCAATTAGTGTTGGTCGCGTTGATCTACTCAGCTTCGTCGTCACACAGCAGCAGCAGCAGTGGCAGCAGTGGCAACAACAGTATTACTACCACCACCACCTCAACCGCTCGAGTATGGCTCATGGAGATATCACGTACCTGCCTGATCCAGCAATATGTTGTCTGGCTTGATATCCCTGGAGTGGAGTAGAAGATAGAACGCTGGTTAGTCTCTGGGCTCACATGGCTCTTTCATCCCCACCCACTCTCGCCCCCTCCGCTCTGGTGTCTTTCAGACTCTGCCAGTGTTGGCACTGCTGCTGATGCTTTGGAACCAAATCACTGACATCCAGCCTCCACCCTCTGATCTCTCGGCCCACATCATACCTGTGAATGATAGACTGCTTGTGCAAATAGCGAAGACCACACGCCAACTCGGTGATCCAGAATCTGACTGCCTCTTCTGAGAATCGGCGGCGATTCAGGTGAAACCTCAGGTCACCACCCAACATCAAATCCAGTGCCATGAACATATTGCACTCGTCCTGGAAGGCGAAGCGCATGTTGCATATGAATGGATGATCCAGCTTCTCCAGTATGTTCCTCTCCCGAAGAACGTTCTTTAACGCGTTCATCCTGATACACTCCACCTTGTTGATATACTTGAGAGCATACTGCTTTTTGGTCTCCTTGTGCTCCACTATTCGAACCTGAGAGGGGGGTTAGAAGCTTGGAGAGGAATGGCGGGAGAGGGGGGGGTAGTGGTGAAATGGGTTGGGTATGGAGTCGCAAAAAGCAAGTGTGGGTAGCTTGAGGTGCAAGCTACTAGTTAAATAACTTTTGGGCGAAGTGAGATACAAGTCGATTGGAAAAAGCGAAATGTACGGGGGGATGATACACAAGATATGTAGAGATATTCGTGTCAAAGTAAGGCAAAGAGAGAGAGAGAAAGCAGAAGTGAAGAGGAATACCTTTCCAAAGCTCCCCTTACCAACACTATTCTGTAAGACAAAGTGACCCAAATTCACTAGGTACGAAGTCAGAATTAGAACAAGTATTATACCAAAGCCATGAAAACCTTGGATACCTTCTTCCCCAGAGTTTGCTACTTTGGAATTTCGATTCCCCATCTTTGATTATAGTATGGAGAGTGGATACCTTTACAGCAGGTAATGTGGAGGTGAGAGGCAATGGGGTATACAAATGGAGGGGGTTTAAAAGGGAATTTTATCAAACTTGCAGATACCTTCGATCGGGGATATCCCATTGACCAGAAACGGGAATTTATATGTTAGAGCAAGAATGGGCACTTCCCAAGTAAGTGATCTTTTGAGACAAATTTGGCACTCGACCCCTGGGATGTGAGTGGTATCTGTTGATGCCCGATTGCATTGATGAATCCATCTTTATTGAACTTGTCCCTACACTGCAATATAACTTGTATGAATCTTGTTTATGCACATGGAATGGTGATGCTAGCGCTAATGATGCCGCTGGTAAACTGCTCGTAAATTACATTTAATCCACTGTTTCATCCATGGTTTGAAAGATTGGCCAGGAAGAACACAGAGCAAAGCAAGCCCAATAGTCGCCAGACAGACACGATCGGTTTGGGGGGCCATGATACAAATTTAGTAGCCCTCAGACCTTGCGGAGATACATACACTCAAACATTTGAATGATTTATTGATGAAGGGATTGGATACACGGGTGGGTGAATGCACCAAGTCTAGTCTTTGCTGTTGACTAACCGACCATCAATATACACTCTACTGATATTACGATCATCGCCAATGTGAATGAACTTTTCAAAGGTTGTATAGAAATCGTCATGGCTATAGAGCCGGAAGTTGGATTCAGGTTTGCTGGGATCGATGAGCAATGCATCGAACTGTTTACCTACCATGAAGTTGCCAATCCGCTCTTCTAGCCCCATAACCTTGGCTCCACCAACTGTGGCTAGATAGATCAATTCAGCAAGCTTAAGTTGTGAATAGTTATTTCCGTTAGGATCTTGCTCAGTAAAGCTGACAGCCGCCGAAGCAATAGCAGCTGTACGGATTGCATCCAACATAGAGGTGGTATAGCCTCCTGCAACATCTGTCCCCATGCCGACTTTCTGCTTATCTTCCAAAAGCTTTCGGACATTACAAATCCCGCTTCTAAGCGCAAAATTCGAGTTTGCACAATGGGCGATTCCAGCGTTGCGCTTCTTAATTAATGCGCATTCTTCTTCGGTGAGATGTACACAATGCGCCATGATGGTCTTGTCAGTAAGGAGTCCGTAATGGTCGTACACAGCGGTATAGCTGGGAAGTTCAGGGTGGAGTTGCTGAACCCATTCAATTTCCCCTCGATTTTCGCAGAGGTGTGATTGAACCGGGACATCATATTTGCGGGCAAGCTCGCCTAGTTTCCTCATCAAGTCTCCAGTACAGGAGGGCACAAATCTAGGGGTGATCACGGGGTAGACACGGGGATTCTTCTTGCTCTTCTCCAGCATAAACTGGATGAATTCCTCGGTTTTTTCAACACTATCTTCGGTAGTCTCGATATAGTAGTCAGGTGAGTTTCTGTCCATATTCACCTTCCCGATGTAAGCGCGTTGTCCCATTTCGTCAACAGTGTCCGCAAGAATTTTGCAAGCTTCCACATGGATCGTACCGTAATAACAGGCAGTGGTAGTACCATTGCGTATCAATTGAGAGACCACATCGGAGTATGCCTTCTTTGCATATTCTGTCGATTTGAAGAACGCTTCTCTTGGGAAAGTGTAAGTTTCCAGCCACTCTAAAAGCTGTAGATTCATGCCAGAGCCTGCGAAAACGTACTGAGGCGCATGTATATGAGTGTCGATGAAGCCAGGCATGAAGAACTGATTCTCCTCCAATATCGTCACTTGGTCTGCAGTCAAACTGTATTGACTTGCAAGGTTTGCTAGTTGTTCTTGAGTGACATCTTTCTCCACATGCAATATTTCTCCCGTTTCCGAGACTACAATTACGCCGTCATGGATATATTCGAGATTTTCGAGATCGACGTTGTGAACAAATTTGCCGAAAAATAGCCGGGAGGTGGTAGATGAATTCATGTTTAGGATGGTTTGTGGACACGACATATACCACAAGCGGCGTTCTTATATTGGAATTGGATTTCTCTGACCACATTTGATAGAAACATAGAAATCTACACTTTCTTTACACTTCTATCATATCACCAATGACAAGGTCAATTGATCAATGCAACTAAATTAGGAGGGCCAATAGAGATCCGGCAATCTGGTTAATATTGGATATGAAATATATCCTAAATTAGTTCAACTCTGGCAGGAAATAATGAAATTACCAGTCAATTATGATTAATCCCGACTAATTATCTATAGTCAATTAATGGGCGTTGTGCATGCGAATGTTCCCACGAGATTGATGACTAATTATGCAGAACACATTTTGTTTAGATAAAAGCCAACGTACCCTGTAGCAGAGCGGCAAAGATGAATGTTCCCCAAAGCGCCGCACTAGTCGTTATTGATGTCCAACAAGGTAATGATCTGTTTTGCGTAAGCTGCTATTTCCTTCAGCGGCTAACCAACTCTGGGTTCCGTACAACTAGCCTTTGATGATGTTGATTATTGGGGCGGCCATAGAAACAATCCAGATTGTGAAGAGAATATTGCCAGATTGCTAAAAGCATGGAGAGCTAGCGCGCGGATGATTTTCCATATACAACACTGTTCCACAGAGCCAGGATCTCTGTTGAGGCCCGAGCGTCCAGGAAACGCTTTCAAAGCGGAAGCTGTCCCGCACGCTGACGAGCCAGTGTTTAAGAAAACAGTGAACTCGGCATTTATTGGAACACCACTGGAAAGCGAATTACGTAGGAACAAATGTACAACAGTATTCTTTGTCGGGCTCACAACCAATCACTGTGTGGAAACATCGGTCAGAATGAGCGGGAATCTGGGCTTCAACACCTTCTTGGTAGACGATGCCTGTGCTACATTCGATAGAGTCGGCCCCAATGGTAAGAAACATCGCGCGGAGGACATCCATGAAATGACACTGTCCAATCTGAATGGTGAATTTTGTACCATTGCTCAAACCAAGGAGATTTTAATTGCCATGGGCCATTGATTGACTGGTTACAGAATCATTAACGTAAAACTTATTCAAATGCGTTGTTTCGAAATGTTACAATTACGAATAAAAATAAATCCCCGAAAGTAGCTTTAAAAGGTCCAGTTAGCACAGTGGTATAGACTATCTCCTTTTTATGGCCTGCTGGTGTTCCATTCAAAATATCCTTGAAGTTTAATCTAAGATTTTATTGAGGATGCTATGGAGAAACTGGATATGTTTGGGCTTCCTTGGAGGTTCCGCCTTGGCAAAAACCTTTGAACCATTCGAGCACCTGTTGTCTGCGGTAGAGTCCTGGAACTTGTGGGATGAAATGGACTTCCAAAACCTGCATGACACGAGCCATTACCTAACTCCCCTCTTGGATGCTTTTGATACCTTGAAGCATGAGGCAGGGTTAGAAGATGGGTGGGAAGAGGCCATTGAGGAGATTCTTCGTGATGATTTGTTTAGCGATGATGAGCAAGAAGTACAAGAGTCGCACGAACAAGAAACACAAATAGCCAAAGAGTCGTATGGGCAAGAGACATCTATTGAGGACGAACTGGAGGATGAGGACACGGAGAACTCGCCCAAGAATCGATTCAGAGATTTTGATATGCACGCAACCTTGGATCAGATTGAACAGGTATATATCCAAGGATCAATAGCCATCGTCAACATGCTCATTCTGTTCTGTCTAGTATTTGGGAAGATTTTTGCCACATTGTCGACCAGACGACTTCGTGTCTGTAAGTTCGAATATTTGCTTGCAAAATTATTGCCGACGACCTATCGCAGTGTTGCAGAGCAAAATCAACGGTCTGGGCTTCGTAAAGAAGCGGTTCAACGTCACTCAAAAAGATGAAATCCATTCATTCGAGATGGAGCTGGAGGTGATGCATTCAATGCAAACAAACGCCCTGCACTCTCCATATCTAGCAAAGATCTCATGCCACGGGCAGGATCCTGATGGGATTCCGTACGTGTTGTATGAGTATCTGTCGGGTGTTGATCTAAGTTGGGAGAGTCAATTCATTGGGGTGTCGTCTGGGGGATTGAAGAAGATCTTTGCGCAATTTATCCTGGGCTTGCAGCATTTCCATCACATCACTGGAGGAATCCATGGAGATGTTAAGCCGAACAACCTGATGTTCACCTACTACAAAACCAATGACTACATCAAGTTGATAGACTACGGGGGGATGCTGCCGATTCGTGGCCCATTATGGTCCGATGTAATGATGTTTAACGACATGACCACTGCCCCTGAGGTTTACATGGACAGTCACCCACAGGACCGATCCGTGTCTGATTGGTTCAGTATGGCGGCTTCCCTGTACTGGCTCTATGTTGAGCATCACATAGCCAACAATCCGGATGGGAAGCTTTCCAGCTATTTGGATGCATTTGTACCCCTCAAGATCTCACAAGAAGGTGATAGCCCCTCATTCACCATACCAGACCGATATCCACCCTACTTCGAGGCTGACTTTGTGGATCTTCTCAAGCGGACGGTCATATCTGATCCATATGCCAGACTGAATCTCACCTCCATCAAGCAGCATTCCTTTTTCAAAGGGGTGGAATGGGATGAGTTGGCCAGGTCCCCTTTTCCCGAAACCGAGAATCCAAAGCAACCTGCCTGCTACCCTTGGGAGGAGAAATTGGAAACACCAGCCACAGCGTATCAGTGCCTGAACACCTACCATATCCCCGATGAGGAGTTGGCGCTCCTATTGGGGGAGAAGGATAACAGCACAGAGACCTTTGCCCAGGATATCGGTACCGACACACTTAGCAATGATCAATAGACACTGGAAAATGCTTGTTTCATTCTTTATTTAAGAATAAATGGATATCATGCCAAATAAGCCGAGTCCAATCACTGTGTATGATGACATGCATGCTCCAGTGAATCTAACACATGGCCGGCAATCTTCACCTTGCTTCAAACAATGTCCAACTTGCAAAGTCTAGCATAAAGGAAAGTCCACGGGCCCTTCATGCTTTATCCCTTTGCCACTTTCAGAACAGTATCATCGATATGCGATTTTCATGGTTAAACGCGTTGCTGCTTGGAGCGCTGGCTGGTATAGTGAACATAGACCTCAATTCAAGCAAATAAATATTCAACCAGCCTTCACTTTCTAGCCAAAGCTACAACAGAGCCTAGTGGATATATCTATGTCATTCCCCTGAACTCTGCTTATGGCGAGCTCCCGATGCCAACTACAGTGGCTTCTATCTCGCATCAAGGAAACAAGATACTCTTCTCCCACATGCTGAGGACCTTCAAATTTCTATCTCATGATGTTGAAACCCACTTTGGAAAGCATCCAGTATGGCTGCACCCATCCATCCGTGGCAGTGTTCGGGAGAACGTGGGAGTCAATACGTTGATTACAGTCCGAGGTGTTGACTCTCCCACAGGTAGTAATTGGCCTGCACTATCTACTACTACGCTGAGTCCCTAGCAACTAACCTTAGTATCTAGACATTCTTCGCGATTATGTCCCGGCTTTCCATCTCCAGGAGCGTCTGTCAATCAACCAATGGAAGACATTCACTGACCGGCTAGTACAAGATGTGTGGGATAGATATGGCGGCTCTTGGAAGGTGAACTACGACAATGGCCATGGAGGGTCGATGGATAGCGTAGTGGAATATCCCGTAATACTTCCTGCTCGCCTCAGCTACCCGCTTATACTAAATGGTTCATGGATTTTAGGCCACCACTCGACTACTACCCTACCCTTCAGCAATCTCCAAGGTCATTAGGATTTTCAACAGGGTTTACGGTGACCTAAACTCCACTTTGTTCAATCCAAAGTTCAAGGAAGACGGCATTTTCATGGAAGAGGTGGAATATATTGCTCGCACGATCAATGCCTATTCATGGAGTGTATACAACCTGACCAGATATGGTCCGGATTTCCTAAATTTCAATGTAATAGGTCTAGAGGTAGGCAAGAGTCCAGGCGCTTCATTCGTAGTACCACAACTAAATCGCTTCAAACCCCTCGCAGTTAATTCATGAGAAATACGGTAGTGATTCCCCACTATACATTGCCGCGAAGAGCATCTTGAACAGATTATTTGAACAGGTAGAGTACGCTGAGTCGTTGAGCACGGTATATATGAGGTCTAACCGGATTCCTTCAGACTGTTATCCCGTATATCCAATCAACATATTCTTATCGGAATACCGTAACATTTGTCTTGAATTCTGCCAAGACCCCAGCATCTATGTAACAAGAACACAAATAAAAGCACGGGGATTTTGGTTTATTCACGAATGATGACTTAAAAGCACATTTCCCGTGAATGTCTAATAATGGAGCTTGATCAACTCATCACTTACTCCACTTGGGGTGAGAACACCTAGATCAGTAAACAACAGTGTTATGTATTCTGGCGGAGTATAGTCAACATATGGAGTCTTCGGCAAGGAATGTTAGGAAACAATACGGATAATAGTTTGAAGACAGGGTGGTAATACCTCGATACTCTCGTTGCAGGATTCAGTTGGCTCAAGGGCCGAGAAAGTATCGGTTGGGAGGTCGTATTGGCTCAGTGGGTAAAGCCGCACAAACTTAAAGCTGAAAGGATGTAAGTGTGAGATCTGGAGGCAAATGACTGACCCTCACCTTTCAGCCACAACATAGAATGGTTTGTTGGCGGCCTTGGCCATGATTGCCAATTGATAGGTGCCAATCTATTAATGCAAGTTCAGACTACGTCTTGGAACTCAACAATGTCTGCAAATTACTTGATTGATCACTCCTCCATTTTCAACCACCCCCTCGGCTCCAACCAGCACCAAATCCACCTTCTCCATGATATATCCAGCTGCCGAATCCAAGACTACCGTAGCTGGGATGCCTGCTTCTCTGAGGCTCTTTGCAACTCGGACCCTAATAGAAGTGTAAGAATCCGTTGGTAGCATAGCTTGAGTGGGTATTACCCTGAGCCGGAAGGACGGGATTCGGTTACGTAGACCTTGAAGCGCTTTTTGAGCGACGCTGCATGTAAAAGCAACGCCATAACAACTCTAGAAGATGCATGGATCAAGATGGTCTACTTGGCAATTAGTCGTCGCTATATGGGAGTTTCAATAAAAGTGGGCTAGACTTGCCGCATCATCTCGGATAAATTGGCTGCCAATGATTGCAATATCTTGTCGACAGTTGGCTGCCCTCTCGAAAAAGGCTTTCCCGCGCTCAATCAAATGGTCTCTGCACGCTTCAAAATCCTAAAATCAATCTCACTTGAGAGGGTTGCTTCTTCTCATAGTAGTGATTCCTTTGCGTTTACCGAAAGGTCATGAATAGTCCTAGTTACGAAACGCATATACAGGTCGCACCCTGCTGCCAAGGAGATGAAATTTCGGGTAGAGGATCTCAGTTTTTGACTGGCTTCTTCGAGCACTTTCATAAACTCCGACATGGTTGACGCTTCATAACATTCGGTCAGTCCATTGTTCGTTGTAGTCTATTACTGCTGGAAACAACCTTTTTCATGCTTGATAACTTCAACCAGAGCCTGAATAGCTGCAACCGGCATGGACAGCTCCTACAGAAGAGGCCGTTGTAAATGAAGGGCCACTTCACCAGAGGAACGAACGCTTTGGCTTACCGAATTGTTTTTCAAAAGATCGTGGTAGTATTTTTCAACGTCAAAATTTCCTTCAAGGCACTTGTATTAATAAAGTATCACAGTACATATTTATCGTAGGCAAATTATGGTCAGTCGTTTTTACCTTCCGACATTTCTAAAGGTTCTTCAAAGTGAAAATAAGTTGAGGTTTCGAGGAGAATGTGCTGACCCGTATTAGCCCAAGCCTCTAGAATTCGGCCAAATAATATTTAAGCTTCAGCTAAACTGGTAAAATGCGACCCATCACCCATCATCCAAATAGCCAAAATAGGATCTTGATGAAATTCGAACATTTACAAAGTATTTATTACAGGTAGAAAAATAAGGCAGATCGAAATGCAAATTAGTGCTCTTTGTTCTCAGCAAACAGCAGCTTGACCCAAGCTTCGAGAATCTTGATCAGGAGCACCTTGGTCAATTCTTTGTATTGAAGCATGTTGAACAATCGAGTGGCTCCCTGAGCTGCATTGTACTCGCCAACCATTCTGATGATGGTATCCGGCAGGTTATTCACGAATAACACCTTCGCCTCGATTTTTGTCGCTTGCTTTTCATCATCGTCTCTAGCTTTCGGTTGCTCCAGAGGCCACTCACCATCAGGCCAAAGAGTATCGGTTACGGCGTCAATGGTACTTACCACGCTCTCTTCAGAGATGGTTTTTTCGAGGTAATCCAGAAATGCTCGATTAATCGTTTTACCGTACGATTGTCGCAAGATCTGCTTGAAAAGGTTAAGCGCCTTTCGACGGAACCATTGCTTTCCTTCGGCCATTTCAAATATCTCCTCTACCAACGCGAAGAACGTTTCAATAAGCACGTCTACTTCGTCTACGGAAAGATCCTTTAACGTCGCTTTCTCTATGTCGGCTGAATCGCTTTGCTTGGAAATTGACTGGTCCATTCCATGTGGTTGCACGTCCCGAGCATCCTCTACCTGCTCAGTGGGAGTACACGAACTTGTATCAACTACGGCAGAAGTGGAGTCATTATTAGCATCTGAGCCTGTCGTGTCGACTTCTTCCATCTGCTCTGGGTCGAGGACAAGGCTTATTTCCGAGCCAGAATCTTTAGTTGCAAGCGCTAATTTGGATGCTGCCTTGCCAGCTTTTTGTAGCGAGGTTACTGACTTTGCCTCGTCGCTATACAGATATGAATCAAAACTAACACGTTGTGGGGATGATACGTCGTTGCTAAGCGGATCCATGGTGGATGTCGACAAAACCTCGGTCTTTGATCTAAAGATACTAGCTTTGTTGGCATCTACGAACGGAATCTTCACAAGGTTGGCGGCGGACTTGAACGCATCCATCATTTCATCTGCAATGTCGCGGTTCTCGTTTGTGGCAAGCACTGAATCAGGTTGTAGGAAGGTCTGTAGAGGCTTACTCTCACATAGTAGCATATCTGAAAGCAGCATTGACAGATACCGCTCCAACTCGACACATAGCTTCTGATTGTTGGAAGCAAATCTCTGACGGCTGGGGAATTTGATTTTATCCACCTTGGGAAATTGTTCTTTCAAAGTCAAGTGGAGGTTCGTAAAATCCGAGAAATTCCGGGTGATCATCCAACCACCACTTGATTTAGATCTTTCTAGCTCGATCACAAAGAGCAGTGACTTTCCTGGAGCAAGAGATTGGACCAAGTTAGGGCCGATACTGGAGGGCCTTGAAGCATCAGTCACCTTGGCAATTATCCCCTTCAAATCGATTATACCGGTTCCCATGTGTTTGTCCTCTTCTTCAGCAAAGTCGCGAGCCATATCGACCAGCTGATTAACCTGGCGTTGCAAATCCTCCCGATTGTGAGTCAATGACTTGAGTTTTGCCGGCTCTTTACTGGAAGCTTGTTCAATCAAATCCTCCGTGACAATCAATTGCTCTCTGAGCGATGTAATGGCCGCGGTCAAAAACTTCATTCCTCCTCCTTCACCATTGTCGTCTTGAGGGCCCCCTTCCACATCATCTTTCTCAATCAATGCTTCATTAACGACGGTCGACTTCCTGAACGGCTCCCGGGCCAGATGAGTGGTGGTGATATCACTCATCGAGCGATTGCGTCTAGTAGGATCTTGGCCGATATCGGAGCCGTTCATCTCATCCAGTCTGTCCTTCCCTGATGTAGGGAAAGACGCCATTGACCTGCACCTTTTGATGGCTTGATTCTCCGACTCCTCCTCCGGCTCTGTAGCCTGAACCATGTCATCAAGAATCTGCTTTGAAGAGTCTATCTCCGATTCTTTTTCTTCCAATCTTTCCCTTTCGCCGGACTTCTTGTTGCTGCTAACCTCAGTGCTACGTGTATCTAGACAATACTTCTTGAAGAGATCACTGTGTCGGAATTCTCTGAAGAAAGGAGATTCCATGATGTCAAACACATATGCCTGTGCCTTGACAAAGCAGTTGGCTGTGACATTTCCGCTCCCAATTTCATGACCAATCTCCTCCAACAACTCAGAATCAATTGGCACTCGGTGCTTGGCCTCATCACTGAGATGAAGCTTGGAGATCATTTCAGCATCTTGCTTCATCAATTCGGGGTTGCTGTGCGCGGATGATTGAAAGAAGCTTTCGGCATTCATCCAGAATTGCAAGAATGGTGGGGCCTGGATATCCTCCATGAACTGCATAAACTCAAGGAATCCTTTGTCGTTGCGTAGAACGTCATTCAGAGTAAGTGGGTACTGTTGAAAAAATTCTTCGTCCACGCCATTGGCCGTTTCACGCTGCTGAGTGGTAGCAATGGATGCCAACTCCAGGATCTAGGCAGCGCATGAGCATACACAGCTGGCTGATAGAGTGCTGATACTACTTACATCAATCACGTCAATCTCCAACAACACTTCACCGCAAGGCTCGCCTTTAGAAGAAGTAGACTGGAGGGTGAACCAGGATCGGGTACAAGGCTTTGCAACTATTTCTTCCCTGGGGATGCTGACTTTCCCAAGAACCGTATCTAGATATGAACGAGTTAGGCCTGGCTCTTAAAGTAGTATGCGCCGTTCCAGGTTACCCTTGGGAAACATAATTCTTCCGTCAAGCTCCAGAGTGATGGCTGCCGAATTCTTGTCAGGCGATTCGGGCCAGGTGCTACAAGACCAAGAGCTGGTTAACGTATGGATCTTGGTTGAGGCAGAAACCATTGCTCTATATTACAAATTGAAGCTTTCTCCCCAAAGTGGATTGGAATCGGGTTTGACGAATTTGGTCTTCCGTTTTGTTTTCCCAAAGATCAAGGTGCAATACAAGCCTGAAAGAGTATATTGATTATTACTAGGCTCCATATAGTAGACGATGATGCTTGAGGCATACCGTAGGACTCCGTACGACATATCTGCCGGGCTTCAACAACTTGATGATGGCATCTCTTTAGTATGGGGATGGTGTATCTACATAATTCTCATATCAATACCTTTGATTCGTAGGACTTTGTCACCACAAGCCTTGAGGCGCTCGTACTCCTCCTGCTCATTACTCGCGCTAGACGAGAGAGTGTGGCGATCTTCAGTCTTGAGGTAGGAGATAATCAGTTGATTGATACGATCGGGATCGCTAAACGCATCAAGCGTAGGATCGATCGTGCTAGTAGTAACAATCTCGGTAAAGAGCGCGACCAAGCATGGGCTGGCCACATCCCTCTTCGGTAAAAGCTTGGTCAACATGATTTTGGAGAGCTTTTCCAGGTGCTTCACTTGAACCTGATACTCATGCATCTGGCTAAATGGTGATTGCGGATTTTCCAATAGGTATTTATCCAATGGTAGAGATGATGCCTCGAATCTTCGATATTCACGCTATATTGAAGCGTAAGTATTTCTTCGTAACTATCGATTGTTTTCGCACTTTACCACGTGAACTATTAAGGTATGTGAGACGGCATAAAAGAACAGAAGCGACATATCAACACTATCGTTGCGTGCATATTCTGCGAAATTCATAGCCGCAGTATCAAGCGAATTTCTGACGTTCAACTCAAATTCCGAATTCTTCGACATATTCAAGGGTTCAAACCAGTGGAGGATAAAATCCCGTATAAAATAAGTGAAGAGTCTATCCAAGGAACTGTCTATCTGGGGAGAGATATTCAACTGCGTTCGTGACTTCAAGCCATCTACGTCCTTTGTAAATATCGTGAGCATACATTAAGGGGGGGTTATGCAGGTACTAAACACGAACCTTGGTGTCATCTATAGAATTATCTGTATCAAAGACGCTAAATTTTGAAAGTATCGTACTATTCAGAATTTGATTCGAAGGCACCGCATAAATATATCCGAAGACAAAGCCGCCGAGCAAGGTTAAAACAGTTATTTGAAGCCTTGATAGTAGCAAAAAAATGACGGCAAGAACAAGGAGGGTCAATTGCGTGGATGTGAGATCGGAAAGCTGAGAAGGTAGCCATGTGCGTATTGCTTCAAGAGGATCTGAGAATTCGGTCACGACCGAAAGGGTGGTTGGCTTCGTAGCAGAATCTATCTCAGCAAGATCAATCTTGGACATTTTAAGACAGAGCTGTGTTTAGAGACTACAGTGTATGGAGTATTATATGCAAGTAAACAAGGATCAAAATGCTGTTTAGTAGAAATCAAAGCAATGAGCCATCTATAAACAAGACACATCAATAAGCTTTCGCGCCTTCACCAAAATCAAATTCAGCAACAAATACAACTGATCCAGCAATACACATTTCACTCCATTGACCATACACCTGGTTCTGATGAGCAGCCAGTATCCACTGCCCAATAATCAATCGCGATTACTGCGTGCTAAATATATATCGTTTAAAAATAGAGATTGTTTGATAGAAAATTACGTACTCAGCGAGAGGAGTTTAACGTCATTTTAAGCAACATAGTTATATGTGTATTTCGTTGGCTTGTCCATATCAGGAGAACATACAACCTGGCGCCTCGGTTGCACGGCAAGGTTCTGGGGACCAGTCCTACCTTTGTCCCACAATAATAAGCTTAAAACCCTAAGTTTTGATATTGGGGCTAGTCTGAGCTACAGATTATGTCTCTTATTTACTGGGGATGCACACCGAAGTACATGGAATCTTCCGCAGGAGCGCAATGCTTATATTAAAATTGGATTTCTGATGTATTTATGACAGGAGCCGGATAACAGAGCAGCTCGTACTTTATTCTAGGGATCTAATCTGGGGCGTACATATCTTAATCTAGATAGTTGGAATACCGTTTTGATATGACGCACATTGGTTCTGCAAATGTGACTCTAATATAATTTAAGGAACCTTACTTATATTAGCTCGTTGTAATACCAGGGGAGCTGGGCTATATATAAAGGGCCATCCAGTGGCCGGCTTCGAGCTAAAGGTGTTTGACTTCCCTTCCACCGAAATTTCGATCGCACAATGCTTTCCGTTACGAAAATTGCTCTATTAGCTGCTGCGTTTATCGGCTGTACTGTCGCGCAGGATGACGGAGTCAATATTATCAAAAAATGCGACAAACCTGGACTATTTGCCTTGACGTTCGATGACGGTGAGGACTACATGGTTCTTTCACAACGTTGAGGCGGATTACTAATGGCTGTATCGTAGGTCCTGGTGCTCCAACTGGCGACCTCCTTGCCCTACTGAAGAAAGAGGATATCAAAGCGACCTTCTTTAGTCTTGGTGTTCAAGCACAAGATACCCGTTTTTCACACTTCCTGAAGCAGGCCTATGACGAGGGACACCAAATTGCTTCACATACACATACACACAGCTCTCTAAACGATATGACCGCTGATCAGATCCGCCAACAAATGACATCAGCTGAGACAGCCATTAAAGGTGTTACTGGCGTCTCGCCAAACTACATGCGACCGCCCTTTGGAAACTGTAACGCCAACTGCCAAAAGGTTATGGAGGAGATGAAATATCACATCATTAGCTGGAATGTTGACTCTAATGGTAGGCTTGGCAAGCGTGCATTGAATGATTGCTTGGTTCTTACTAATCCAATACGTAGATTGGCAGTACGTCACAACTCCACACCTTCACGACACCTTGGTTGCCAACGTAAAGGCCAAGGTTGATATTGCGAATGTTGCTACAGACAGCTTTATTTCCCTGCAGCATGATATTCATCAATTCTCTGTAAACCGTACGCTTCAAGTCATCCAAGCCATCCGTGCTAAGGGATTTAAAATTGTTACTGTTGCTGAATGCTTGAATCACAAATATCCAATGTACAAGGAAGAGAAGGACAATAGCGGTCCAAACAGTGTCAGCTACAAGGTTGATAGCCAATCCAAAAACTCCGCAACGCAGGCTATTCCTGCATTAGTAATGGCTGGAGTTGGTATTTTGGCATCTCTCGCCTCTTTGTAGAATTGATTCATGCAGCATATTCACTTTTGCATTCGACATCTGGTTCGATTGAAACACCCTTCATACTAATTCTAGCCCTACTAATACCTCTTTCCAGGATGTTGATTTTCCTACTCTAATCGTCAAATACACCAATAAATATCAATGGCCACCATAATTCCCAATTCGTTATTCTAAAAATCTCCCATATAGAGTTGAGTCTCTTTACCCACGGGTGTTACGTTCAACTGTTCTTATTAGTTAGCCTACGTTCAACTGTTCTTATTAGTTGGCCATGAGTCACCTAACTAGTATATAATCGGTCACACAGAGACGTTTCCCTATTCTTCCTTCCACAATCTATTTCTGTATTTACATTTATCTTTCAGATGCTTTATTATAATAGGCCAGTAGGCGAAAACGTACTTTCCACTCAATACGCCATATTACTTCCATATTTCAGCATCTATTTTTTTTCCATACCATGCCTTTTCTCATAGGTATTCGCTGCCATTGTGTTAAGAATATGGGGCTGGCCAATCTATTGTTTTTGTTCTAAAAAATTGGTCAATTTAGTAGAGATTTATTTATTTGGAGAATGATTATCTGCTAAATCTTGAAGCGATACTGATGAGACCGAGCCTTTGGACACATCTTTATACTTAATATAAGTCCCGTTATTCTTGTATTTGATTCATGTATAACCACACTTCCAAGCTCAGGGATAACCACCTCAGAGTGATGGTGGATTTGTCAAAACTCCATACTCGAATATGAGAAAGTGAGAGCAATGGGTAGAGCTGCTTGGTAATTCACAGTCGTTACAACTGCCATTCAGTGTGATTTTTCTTGGCATTGGTAGTTGGAGTAGCAAGTAGGTACAACCTAAACTCTGGATGATATCTCCCAACAGATATACTATACAGTTGACTTAATGTACTTGGCGGGGTATATCAAGTAGCAATGCGAAGCTGCTATCACATTATAAACCACGCCGCATAAATGTGATAGTGGACAAGGTTTGATATGACAAGGCGTAAGTACTTCACCATTTCGAATACTTCGACAATGTTACAGAATAGTTTACTATACGAATAATCAGGAATATAATAGAAGTCAGGGTTGTGTTCCAAGTGTCGCGATGTTCAAGGGGAGAGGTGTTGTGGCTAGGGTATCCAGAGAAGTTTGAATACTGCACGTTGGCTTGGGAGTGTTCCAGATAAGGGCGTTCTTATTAGCCCATGTACACTATCAATAAAGCATCAACCTTTTACCGGTTCATCAATCATTCAAGATAATCCTCTCCGATTATTATTGAATATCCTCCGATCCTTCTCCGTTTACCCTTGATTCATAACACTATTATAGCAAAGTAACTGGCTCAATGGTCTAGTAGTATGATTCCTCGTTCGGGTCGAGGAGGTCCCGGGTTCAATTCCCGGTTGAGCCCTTATGTTTTTAAATATAGTTTGTTCTACGATCAGAATAATACCAACGACAGCTTATGGAGTATGGAGTGTTAAACAATTCACTTAAGGTGAACTTATACTATCCTGTTCAATTTTCACTAGATCAGGAATTTCCCATACAAGACAATGGGCGAATTTGTCATATTAGTTTATTCCCAGGCAAATATCTAATACACATAAGAGATCACTTCTTTATGCGAGTCGCTTGTTGGAGAGTAGAAATACAATTACATTCTATTCTGATGGAGGTTCCCGATCTTCGAGCGCCATGTCCGGGCTCTCTCAAAGCCGTTAACCCCCATACTATAGTCAGCAAATGTCTGAGAAATGTCACTCGAATGGTTCATAACAAATGGCCCATGTTGGACAATGGGCTCTTTGATGGGCTCTCCAGCTACAAGTACAAAGTGAACGGCACTATCTCTGGTTTCTATACTGATCATGTCGCCATCTTCGCTCAGAGTCAACGTATGATGTGCCTGACCAAGCGTGCCCTCAGATCCAAAGTATCCTTCACCCTGTAGAATGTACAGAAAGCCCTGATAGTTCTTTGGGATGGGATGCTCGAATTTTACGTGCTTCTCAACCTTCAAGTCCAAATACATTGTCGGGGTTTTGGTGACTACAGGGCTAGTGGTTCCAAAAGAGTGCCCGGATATGACTTTGATGACGGCCCGCGCACCTGGAGGCGATACTCTAGGGATGTCCTTATCCAGTAGTTCTTGATAACGCGGTTCGCACATCTTCTCAGCAGCGCTTAGGTTCACCCATAGTTGGAGACCTCGACATTTTGTTTGCGGCATTTCAGCGTGAACGATACCACGGCCGGCAGTCATCCATTGCAGATCGCCTGGACCTATCTTTCCCTGGTGTCCGGCAAAGTCTTCATGGGCTACGATACCCTCGAGCATGTATGTGACCGTCTCAAAGCCACGGTGAGGATGGTCTGGGAAGCCAGCCGGGGGTTCTACCATAAATTCGTCCAACATCAAGAATGGGTCAAAATTCCTAAGCTTGTTGGTGCCAATGCTCCTTCTTACTCGAGCACCATCCCCCTCCGATTTTGCAATAGCCTTCACAACTTTTGTAATGAATCTCCGAGCTGGCATAGTTGTGTTGTGGTAGTGTATGTAAATTTCGAGATTGATTTAGTGAAAAATTCATTCTGATCCGTGGACTTTATACTTAATTCCATCGGATAATTGCACAATGTTTAAGCGTGATGGATGCGGATTATCCTACTAAATATGGCATATTTAGCCGTCGCTAACATCAAGATTGATTTGATGGATTTTACATATTGGCCACATCCGATACTCACAACAATCCTCTGGGTTTGATCACCAAGTATTCAAGTTCTTCCAATCTGGTGTTGCTCTCCTTTCATTGCTACCTCAGCAAAATAGGCTATGGGACTTGAGTTTCCTGTTTTGGCTACTGCTAATTTTTCATTGCTCCTGGGCACTGTACTGGAAAACCTGTCTGGGGATGCACACTTGTGGTCTTGCAGTTTGTCTTTTGCTTCTGATATTGTACATATATTGTAATCTCCCCCATATCTCTTGGAATGCTACAAGTAAACAATTAAATCAAGTGCTGTATAGTGGTCAGTGGAGCTAATTGAAAATTTGGTTGGCAGGTTAGGTGGAGCAGAGCGTCTGCTTCATGATTTTAACTGCAATTACAGGCTCACCCTATCATAAAGATCCAAATGCGCATAGGGTTAATAAAGACTCATGAATTATTGTAATGTCTGCCACGATGACAATGACGGGACAGACCTAAAGCCAGTATCTTGTGGATGTGGCTCACATATGCCCCTGATTTCCCAAGAGTAGACATGATATTGCTGTAAATAGTTGGCTCCTTTGGATATGTACTAGTCGCCAGCCATTCCCAGATCTATGGCTGCGCCACTCTGGGGGAAAACACTGAAGCTACTGGTCGGATACTGGCGGGATGATCATTCGAAATCTCAATCCAGTCGAATGATTGTCTATCCGGAATGCATAAAAGCATAGCGGCCACTTCTTCTGTATCATCAGCAAATCCCCCTCAGCTGTGAAGACGTTGCCGCAAGAACACCTAGTAGCGCCCATAAATATCCAAAGAGCAGATATAAGTTCTGTAGAGGTGGTTGTTGGGGGGTGGAGAAGAGAAAATCCGTAGAGGGATCCATCATAGAAGTAGACCCCAGCAGCATCAATACGAATGAAGCTAAGGCCAAGGTGTTAAGGCGGACAGGGCTGGCCATTGACGGATTATTCCTACCGCTGCGCTTAATCGAGGGCGATGGGGAAGGAGGCGGCTCGCTGATTTGACTGGTTACGTGCGATATATGGGGTCTGGCGTTGGATGAGTTCATTAAAGCAGTAGGCCAGAAGGGCTTCCAGATTATTCTAGACAGAAGCCTCTAGAGGCAGGAATGATCCATGATGGATTGAGTCTCTCTAGTATAGTGGTAGATGATGACATGGAGCCAAAAATAGCCGACTACGTTGGTGGCGTAAAGTATGCGAATTCCAAGATGTTGGGAACTGGATTGGCCCCACGAAATGCGAAAACTGATTGCTGCATGTACACAGGTCAATCCAGACGATGGCATCAACATACAGGAAGTGATCTTAAGGCTACAGTCTTGTAGTTGGGCAAAAGAGCTGTTGGGTGTCATTATGAGTTATCTAAATAGCCAAGTGGCTAAAGCGAAGTATTCCTCGTACGAATATGCCAAGAAGATGGTACATCTTATGGCTAAGGAGGATATTGCGATCTCTCGTGAAGTAATGACATTAGTAGAAGTGATGTTCGGAAATGCGGAGAACGCAACCATGTTGGTGGATAGTTTCACGGAACCCATCGAAACGCTTCCAATAATTTGGAGAAGAGCACTGCTGCACTGGGCTTGTGCGAAAGGCTGCGCAAGCCTGGTGAGCATTCTGGAGGAAGAGGTTGATATCAACCAACGCGATGATCAGCAAGAGTTCGCGTTGCATCTTGCCTTGCAGCATGGCGGAGAAGAACTGGTGTCAACAGTATTTGCGGTGGAGGAGATAGATATTAACGTGCAAAATTTCCAAGAAGACATACCATTGCTTATTACAACTCGAGTCAGGAATAATGGAGTCTTGGAACCTCTCCTTGATGTTGGGGTGGTAACAAACACAGAGAATCGTAATGAGCGGAGC